>JAVDBV010078474.1:0-11581 GCA_032619315.1 Piper longum
ATTAATTATTATAGTGTATCGATTTGCGTGCTACATGTGTATTTATAGGTTTGTTAGTATTGTTTTCTTTGTTGTGATGTATTGATGATATGAGCACACACCACAAGCATGCATCATGTAGAGACATTAGTATTTTACTTAGCGTACTTAGAAGTGGGTTCCGATATAAGCTTCAGAGTCTGAGCTCGCTGTAGATGTGCAGATACTCTTGGAGCTTGTACCACAGGTCCGTAGGACTCTCTCCCTCTCTGCTTGACTACTTATGTGTAGAGTTTGCTCGTATTTTATACGTAGGACGACATCGGCGGAGTTTTATCGGATCCCTCCGACGTCGGGTCATTTAGCCGTGTTTTTACACATGTTTAATATAACTACAAGGATAAGATCCCTTGTTGGTTTTCGAACTTTAGCTCTAGAAATTTATTATACAAGCCTCATCCCTAAGCCTATTATATAAATACGCGTTGTTTTATGGATTTCACGAATAAGAGAATGAGTGGTACAGAGATATGTATGGACCGTGCTAGTACTCCTTCAAACCATGAGGTAGTGCGGGTGTATGATGGTACTGCGTAATGCAGCGCATTTCCGGAATATGTGGCACTAACTTAATTGTTACTTTTGCCATTTGAGTACTGTGGCGGGTGATATGGAAGGTGTGAGGCATTCTTGAAGTTTTCATATGTTTTTGTGGGTAATGGAATACCCATTTGCCAGATTGTATTAGTTATTTTTCGGACCATTAACATTCTGCGTAATGCAGCGCATTTCCGGAATATGTGGCACTAACTTAATTGTTACTTTTGCCATTTGAGTACTGTGGCGGGTGATATGGAAGGTGTGAGGCATTCTTGAAGTTTTCATATGTTTTTGTGGGTAATGGAATACCCATTTGCCAGATTGTATTAGTTATTTTTCGGACTAGTAACATTCGTTACAGACAGTTTTCTTAAGATATATGCAGGTCTCGCAAATCCTGTATCGACTTCGGGCGAAGGACAGATAAATGCTCCACACACTTGAGCTCAACATAAGATTTAATCCCTTGCATTTATTTATATTTGATGTATTGTGATGTTTATTTAACAATGTCTTCCATTCTCATGACACTAAGAGGGTTATTTCGATCTATTTTATTGATCGAGTCTCACTGACTAATAATATTAAACATGTCTCAACTCGATCGTAACATTTCTGATCCGGTTCTTAAGTGAACCGAAATTGGGGTGTTACAGAATGTCTCTCAGTCCACTATCCCAAGGGTTAAAAAAAAAATATACAAACATTCATTATTCTTTTATAGGATTAAATTTAATCATTTTATATGGTAAGTAATTATGGGTTTGCCAGTTATGTGTCATGCTAGGTGCACGTGACACCTAAACCAATGAGCGGATAGGGGCGCCTTTACAATCAACAGTGTTATCTATTTACTATGGGTGGTATGGGACACCTGTGCGATATAGATAACAGTGTCATAGGACAGTGTGCCTCACTTTAGCTATGCATGTGAGTGGTAATACTTAAGTTAAAAATAAATAAATAAATAAAATTGTAAATCAGGATTTTTTTCACATGAACATTTTTTAAGAAAATATGAAGATATTTAAAGTAACTTTTATAGAGCTAGATACGAGTATACCAAAGCTTGATACAATTATACCAACGCATAAAGAAGAAATGCCTAAGATAGGATAATAAAGAAGTTAAATATATGAGTATTTTTTTCTTATAAACCTATTATATCTTTTAAGTCAAAAATTCCTAAGCTGGGGAGATTGTAAAACTCCAATTTTTATCCTTATGACCTTATTATATTTTCGAAGATGAAAATTGCCAAGCTGAGGTGATTGTAAAACCCTGAAAAAAATAATTAGGTTGTTTTTTTTAGGGTTTTGTAAATCTTATAACGAACTATAAATAATATATAACTAAATTATTTCTTAAAAATCAATACCGTAAATTATCAATTTTAACCTTTAGAGTACTGGTACAATGGTTTTAAATAAATTTAGTTATTAAATTTTTGGGATTGGGATCCATTCGGATTAATTTAATTGTCAAATTTTTTGACATTTCATTAACACATAAATGATATAATTTTGAATGATTACGTTTTTTATTATAAAATTTAATGTAGTTACTTCTTTGGTTCCACACATATTCTTCAATATAAATGAGAATTCTCTTGATATTAAATAAAACATCAACTTGATAGTTTATGAGTACTTTTGGCTCACAAAGGGATGGTTTTTTAGAAGTTTCATTTATATTAGGATCGTGTGTCATAGTTGCGAGTGCTGCATCAAAATTCTAGTTTTGTATAATTACTCGAAATGTTATATATTCCTATTTGGGAGTCTTGGTCATCCTGAGCCCACATTCGACCACCATGCGCTGAGCAAAACCGGGGTCAATGATTTGACTCATTTCGACATGAGGCAACACCTCATAATGTTATTTATTTTTTTTTGGGAGTCTTGGTCGGCTTGAGCCGACATTTGACCACCATGCACCGAGTGCAACCGGGGTTAATAAATTGACTTAGTTCGACAAAGGACAACACCCTTAAAATTCTTAAAAAACTAAATACCAGCCCCATGCCGAAAGGGTAGACATGGTGTAGTGGCACAAAATTGCTCATTATGCACTTGTGACACCGAAAGGGTGAGTCAATGGCAAATATCAGTAACTACAAGCTAAGAGCCACATAGCGTGTGTGTGCATACATGGGATTGTAGGCAACAACCCTCCCGACATAATAAGTCGCTAAATGGCTTGTTGTGGTATATATTAAGTTGTTTCCTCTAATTATATAACTTAGTATTTTTATTACTAACGTAGAATTGCCTCCACATGTATGAACATGGAAGGATGGGTAAAGTCAGGACAATTGGAGGACTATGTTATTAGACTATTGATTTTTCTTATTTTTGGTTGAATGGCAGTGACATTTTGGTTCGTTTCATGGAATTTTAAAATATTTAAAATTAAAATAAATTTAATTCATGAGTTATTTAGTTTTGTATAGTAACACTTGACTCATAGATCGAAACGGGGGGAGAATTGACATGAGTCGCATCTGTTCTTCAGTGGTGTGTGACCTACTGTTCCATTCTAATTTGTAGTATTAGTCTTGACTCACATGACTACTGTCATTGTGGTAGACTCTCAAACAAGGCTATTAGTCAAGGTGAACATACAGTGGTGTCTCTCTGTCTAGTCAGTGCAGTCTAGTCTCACTGGAATCGTTGTTTGCATCACTCCTAAGTTGGCGTGAAGTTGTCACTGCAAGACTGGTTAGCAATCGGCTACCTGTACAACAAGCCCTAATCTATACCACACAAGTGCTTTCTTTTACCGGGGCAAAGGTTGAAACCTACGGCTCATGGTAAGAACCTAATCATGTGGCTAGGCACAAGGAAATTACTCTCTCCATGAGGAACATTCCCTCAATGAACCCACCATCTATGCCAAAATTCTAATATGAGTCAAATACCTCTCTCTAGCTGGCCAAACTGTGAATAGGGTAATAGTGCGCATTTGATTATCTACTAATCATCTTATCTATATGCCTTCGTTGTGGGCCTCCATATATACTATCATGGTGGTTGAGCAATCTAACAACTATCATCATCCCTTCTAGAGGTCATATTGTCATGTTCTTCGACTCTGTTTATGTGCGTCCGTATGAGGCTGTCACTAACACTATCTAATGATACTATCTAGCGATACACATTTGACCCAAGGGTGTCAAGGTTAAGGAAATGGTATGCATGATAATTGTGAAGTTCATCCTATGCCATCACATCAGAATAATTCGAGTGCTCCTAACTTTCCTCTGCTGGCTGATGACACCGTACTTATATCTTGTCCACAATCTCTGACCCTACTTTGTTATGAAACTATTATGTGGTCTCTGTACAAAGCTAAGAACATCTCCAAGTAGCTGTCCTTCTATAGGGTGAGGTAACTACATGACCCTTGCTTCCATAATAACTACTATACTTGGACGATGGTAGTGAGCATTCAATTGATGGTAGTGCATCATAGACGGTGGTTGAGCAACTCAAACAGTGGTTGTGCTTCACGGATAGCGACAATGCTATCCAATTGCTAAGGGTCTGATCATGATCATGTACATCATGAACCTCCTACTATCTACGACATGTCTTCCTCCATGTATTTGCCTCCCTAGAGGTGGCTACTACGAACTCGGCTAAGGTTGTCCAACCTTGTGTGTTTAGTCCTGAGTGGTCTAGATCATGTTGGTGACAAGTACGATGGTGAACCTATGTTGAGCCCATACTGTTGTCTTGAAATGATGGGTGAGTCCTATAAGCATTGACTGGCTCTCTATAGCAATTATTGATCTTGCACTAGTGGAATCAAGTAAAATATCTGGTCTTGTAGACATGGTGGTGTTGATCTTCTCCTCATCATATCAAGGCCTCTGTCTGGCAAAGTGAAGCCAAAGATGCTGCCGGGATGGGCATAAACTCGTGGAAGAGGGGGAGGTGGTGAAGTGCCCATGTGACCACAAATCTACCTCGCTACTCATCCTCATCTAGTGCTATCTACTGGAAGTGGTCCATCCGAAGTCATATGCCCCAAACTCCTATCTATGCTCCAAGTACTCTAGTGCCTCTGCTAGCATAACTATGACCTATGTCTACAAGGATCTGTCTAATGTAGACCTTAAATTATGTCTGATGGATTTGTCCAAGGCATGCAGTGGTCTATGCTTATGTGTCATATGACTCTGCGAGTGTCACTAGACTTCAAAGCCCCGGCATGTATCATCTCTGATAACTCTATCTGACAATGTAAACCATGTTCCAAGGAAGGACTGATGTGATGAATGCGAAAGGACAAACAAGTGTTGTAAAGTCCCTAGTGGTCAAGATAATCCTGATCACAATCTGACTCAACCTCAGCTAACTGAGCATTTAGACATTCTAAGTCGTCCAAATCTTTTGAATTGTAAAGGGAAGGATGAGTCTCTAAGCTTATAATGACATGCCAATGAGATCCGTGCTGGCATCTAGTGAAATCATGATCTCATATCCATCTCATAACTTCGCTAAAACAACTGATATTGAAACATACACTGCTTAGGTCTCAATGAGCAAAAATCTGAAATCCTAAGAAAAGACCAAAGGAAACACCTGTCGGCATGGCTCAGGATAGCTCCACACACTTGGCTTAAAACAAATTCTTCCATCTCAATCAACCAAGACATGGCTCTGATACCAAACTATAACACTCTAATTTTACTTCACCTAAAACCTAATCAGAAATATTACGATCAAGTCGAGTCATGTCTAAAGCTACTAATTAGAAAGACTTGATTAATAAAACAAACCGAAACAACTTGTTTGGTGTCTCGAGAATGGAAGACAATACTAAATATGTTAAAAAACTCATGAAATGTAAATAAAAGTATGAAAGAAATTAATTACATCGAGCTCAAGTTTGAGTAGCATTTATCCATCTTTCGACCATAGTCGACTCAGGAATGCAAAACCAACATATATAATATGGAGAAAGACAGTAACACATGTCACTAGTCCCGAAAATAACTAAATATCAAACTGGAAAATGAGAGATGAGTCTAATTTCAAAGAAAACCATTATATACTTCCACTAAACTCTATATAAATGAATCTACTGAGGAGCCACTAGGGTGCAGAACAAGGAACCGCTAGGTCGCAAACCCAGTAGCATCCTTAACTGATAGATCTGCTAATTCATATTTTGGCTTTTTTCTCATTTTTTTGATCCCTTGAGACTACTAGTATATCCTTACCCATTTTCTTTCCCCCAAATATCTTTTGGCTCTGAGTACGAAGACCGAGTATTCTCAAGTATTCGCCTTCAGTACCCTTTGAATCGGATGTGTGTTGTACTAAACAGTACCCGTAAACCTCCTTGTTTCTCGGAGTATAAGGAACTGAAAACACGGAGTTGTCAGGATCCCTCAAGAAAGAAACAACACTCTCACTAATCCAAAGCTCGTTGTGAATGTCACGTGCACCTGCTCATGGTACGTACGAGTTAGTTTCACCATCTTTCGTCTGACTGAAAACTTGATAAAATTATATATAGACTTAGGAAGGGATTTACATAATCGGCCCGAAGGAAACTCGAGGGATATCATCTTTGAGGGTTATTGATTCGAAAAACAATTTGACTAAATGACCCAAGTTAAGTGGGATTCGATAAAATACCAATTAACCCATCCTGCAATCGCTAAATCAAAACACCATTGAATAGAATAACAAAGTGAGACAAGTGCTAAATAGACTTGTGGTCTAAGCTCCAAGTGCATTGGCACATCTACAGCTAGCTTGGACTCAAGGATCTATATCAAAACAACTGCTACGTAAAAGACAATCAATACTATATGATGCATGATCATAGTTTGGGCACACATCATCAAGATCATGATAATACAGAACAATGCTAAACAAACCTACAGCTAAACATATAGCATGAAAATCTAGACATAATATAAAAATTGACGAATAAACAACTAATAAATAAATAAATAAATACACTAATAGATAAATAGTTACATAATAAATAAATTAAAATAAATAATACTCTAATCATAAAATAATAATATATTTATACTTGGCAAATAAACGGCTAACATGAGTCAATATCAACATGTACTCGTGTTAGTAACTATATAAACAATTAAAAAAATAAATACAAAATAATTCGATAAATAAAAAATTGTAAATAATAATTAATCATGAATAACAATAGAATAATTATTTAATACATGAATGCATAAGTAACACAAATAAATAATAACATATATGCAACGAACAAATAGATAAATAAATAAATAAATATACAATTTAGCAAACATTAGTATTAGTAAGTATCTATATCAATAATATTGATAAATAATATCATAAATAAGCATTATAATTAATAAATCTACAAAGAACAAGAACTGAATAATAATCAATAAATAAAAAAAATTATAAATAGATAAAAATAATTATAATGTCCAAACATACTAAATCATGTAAATATGCATTTAAACTAATATATTGGTTCTCAAATTAGCAACATCGGTCCTGAAACGAGCGAAAACGGTAAACATAGTTAATTGGGCTGAACGTAACCAAGTCGGGCGGAGTTAACTCAGTCTCGGTTAGCTTCAAAGGTGGGCTGCTTTGTCTGGGAAGACATAGGAACGCGGACAAGGGCATGTGGGTTGGCGGGAAGGTGAACATGGTCAAGAAGGAGGACACGAATGCGGGGAGGCAGACACAAATGCTGGTAGTCTAGCCTGATGTGGTATGTAATACCCCAAATCCAGTTAACGCTGGAGAGCCGAACAAGAATGTATTCACCCATAGGTGGGACACACTAGGCCACCTGTTGTCGAGCATCGAGATTGTGCTACGTGGAATGATCTGAGCCATACACTCAACCCTAGCTCCACCCATATATTTTAAGCGATGCCCCTCGATTTTGAATATTTCCACCATTATCGCCGCCACCAATTTGGCACGCCGCTGGCTAGAACATGACTCTCCTCCGTCCACCGGATTGGTACGTTTGTTACCACCCCTTGGCCGGCGATCGGTCCGTACACACTGTCACCATCGGTGCCACCCACCAATACAGGTTGACCTCTCTAAGATCTACTATTTGAGACCAACACCAGCCTCCGTCGTGGCCACGATCACTGCCAGTGACATCACCTCACCCCGTGGCGATACCACCACTTCTCGACCCTTTTCCAGCTAGCCAGTGGCTGGTCTTTGCCGACCGCCACTGCCACCACATTTGCCATCCTCCATGCTTTCGATCTCGACTAACGGCAACCGCCACCACCCTTCCATTGGCATTCTCCAGCGACAAGCACCGTTGCCCCCGCCCCCACCTTTACCCGTTTGCCCGTGATCGCAAGTGCCACCCACGTTCGCGTTCACCTAGCTAGCCGGAGTCCGCCAGCCCACCAGCCCATGTCCTAGTCAGCCCGTTCTGTTCAGGTTTGCCCAGCCAAGCCTGCCCATTTTCCAGCCCGAGTTGGTTAAGTTCTTTTGGTTTGGACTCGTTCAGCTCGGTTCTGTAAAACCCCATTTTCGGGTTCGGGTTTTACCCGATTTGAGTTTTGCCCTATTTGGGTCAATATCAAGTTGGTTCAAGCGAGATCGAGCCAAACTAGTTTTAGATTTTTAGTATGGGCCTTGATGGCTGTATGACCATGTTATAGTGACTGAGTATGCCTGATATGTAGATGATAAGATCATGAGTTATCAGTCTATACTGAGGTATACAGATTTGTTTGTATATGTAGCGAGGATTTTAGACGGTTGCAACATTAGCATCTGTTTGGGATTTTTTGGGCATTCCATTTGTGTGCATCATAAAAATTTTGGATCACTTGATTTATGACCTTGTGGGCCCAGTTTGATTGAGTTCAGTGTTCGAGGCCAATTTAGCCTTCTTACCTCGATTCCCTCTTATAGAGTCATTTTTAGAACTCGAGTAAGTTTCGACTTTGGACAACCTTAACCTGAGCTTTCTGTCCATAAGTATGTTGTATATACACATAGGTGCACCCCACTAGGGTAATGAATCGTCGGACACTTAGATCATGCCATGTGGCAAAATCTGACACGTCCCCTCAACCATAGCTGCCCATATAAATTTTGAGGTTTTCTCTCTTTTCCGGATTTTCCACCTTTAGCGCCGCCGGCACATTAACTCATCGTCGGCAACACCCCGGCCCTCCTCTGGCCAGACCATCAGTATAGCCATGATCATCTCGCGGCCGGCTTTCGAGTCGTACCCACGATCACCACTGGTACCACCCAGTCGCCCTCAAAGACGATCTTTTTGCGGTCGGTTTTTGCCACCGCCGCCACCCGTTCGGGTCATTTTCCGGCATCGGGGAGCCACCACCGGCCGATCCGACCACCCACGCAGCTACCCCTCACCCTGATCTACACTTTGAGACCGACATCGACCTCTGCCGTGGCCGAGATCGGTGTCGGCGACGTCGCTACACATGGCAGCGATGCCGCCCCTTTTCGGCCATTTCTGGCCAACCAACGCCTGGACTCGACCGGTCATCACCGCCATCACCATCGTCGTCCTCTCCTCTGTCGATCCCAACTAGCAGCCACCTCAGCCACGCCGCAGTGGCCGTTTTCCGGCGACGGGCACCGCTGCCCCTTTTCGGCCTGTTTACCTGTTTCGTGGTCCGCTTGCCCGTGACCATGTCCGCGAGGCTGTGACCGAGTCCGCCTGGTCATGCCCGAGTCCGCCAGCCATATCCATGTCCATGTTCATGTCCATAAGCCTACCCAACCTAGCTCATTTCCAGTTAACCCATATCGAGTTGGTTCAGCCCATTAGGTTCGGTCTGGTTCAGCTTGGTTTGGTCCGGTTCAATCCATTTTCGGCCGTTTCTCGACCGTTTTCGGTAATTCGAAAGCCCTTACATTAGTTTACATGTATATTCACATGATTTAACATGTTTGGATATTATAAGTAATTTTTCTATTAATTATTTCAGTTATTTATTATTTGTTCATTAGTATTAGTTTCTTAGTATTTATATATTTGTTAATTATGATGAATGATTATGTGACTATATATTTTTGTTTATAATATATTTATTCATAAGTATTATTTTTATACATGTTTATCTGTTATTGATTAATTTATTGATTATTAATTATTTTATTTTTCATGTTATTTTTACACGTATTTAGTCATATCTCCGTATATTTAATATTTATATTATTATTTCTCATGAATAGTAAATATTAGTAAATTATTTATTATTTATCATTAATAATTACATATTTACTTATTAATATTAGTCTTATTTATGCTAATTAAATTTTATATATTTATTTATTTTTGTATATATTCTAATGTATGTTATTATGTATTTGTATGTCATTATATATTCTTGTATTGTAAAATTATGATATTATTTTGTGATTAAAGTATTATTTATGTTTATGTATTTATTACTATTTAACTATCTAAGAATGTACTTATTTCTTTATTATTTATTGTTTACTATTATTATGTCTTCATTTGTGTGATGTATGTTTAGATGTAAATTTATTTACTACTGTAACACCCCGCTTCGGTTCACCCGCGAACCGACCCGGAAGTGTCATCGGCGATCGAACCTTTCGCTAAATTATTAGATTCGGTTATGCCGACCAGGATCTACCCTCGGCGTCTTAAGATAGAGATGCAAATATGCAAGGCATGGATGATATGCTTGGGTTCTAATGTGGTCCTACATGCATGCCATGATATGTAAACAAAACAAAACAAAAGCAATAAATGAGAAATACCGAGAAAAATATTTATTTCTACGAAAAGCCGGATAGAGTTTCCCCTAAAAGTGCAATAAGGGCCAACCTGTCCACAATAAGAATACTTATATATATTCAATTAGAATGATATAAAATACGATAATCAAAACAAAATGCAATCATCTTCATTTTCATTTTCGCTTGAGCCGAGTCTCAGCTGCAAGGCTCCTTGTTCATTCACATTTTTTCTATTCATTTCATACGCAGTTTGTCAAAACATAATGTAATAAAATTTCCAATCATACGCTATTAACACACTATCATTACACATCATGCAAGGCAAGTACATGTGTGCGCGATTTTGCGCTGCTCCTCCGCAGTCCCGACAGCTCTCATTCATCACACTGCTCACCCACATATAGTAGAAAAATGTCAGCAACGGTTGTCACTAGTCCGGAAATAACTAATACCAAACTGGCATGACATGAAATCATACGCTAACCCTCTCGTTGAAAGAAAAACATCACATGAAATCATCTTTCTCATTTCATACTCACAATGGGAGGCTCTTCCATACAACTCTAAAGTAGCTGTCTCTAGGTTTACCTTTTTTATTTCACATTTCTCATTTCACATTCTCGTTTCATTGTCAAGGGCCATCATCCATACCACTCTTGTAAAGACCCGGAAAAAAAAAAGAAAAAAAGAAAAAAAAAACGTTCGACGCGGCAGGATCGATCGTGGGAAAATTTATTTTAAACTAATTGTTGTTAGCTGGTTACCCGGTTAAGTGAAAAGTATTTTTAACCGGTTAATTCTTGTTCAATCGGTCAAGTTGACCATACCATTTACCCGTTAACCGGTTAAGTGGAACTATAGCAATTAACCATTTAAATAGTTAAGTGAACCATGTCCATTACCCGATTAATCATTTAAGGAAAACCCTAGCTTTGACTGTTATAAAAGGAGGCTAAAGAAGAGGGCGTCATCCTCATTCCCTCTTCCAAATAGGAGCCGCCCTCCTCCTTGCAAGGTAAATTCTTTCCTTCATCTTCTTAGATTTCATACATACATAGTTTAAAGTTTATGAAAATGTTAATGATCATGGATGATGTTACTACTCCTTTGATTTGCTGCTGTTGCATCCACGTTCATGCCATATGATTGGTAAAAAGGGGAGGAAGTAATAGGAGTTGTATGTATGAGGGTTGGATGATGAACAAACCGGTGGGAATTACGGACGTCCAAACAGTTCGCCGGCCAAGGAC
>JAVDBV010078490.1:2122-16203 GCA_032619315.1 Piper longum
TTATGAATTAAGAAAGAAGGAGAAGCAAGAGAATACAAGTGCAGAAGTTGAAGCTCTTGTTGTGGAGAGAGGTCGGTCGCAGAGCCAGAACAAAGGAAGAAGGGCCTCCAAATGGGATGTGGGATTAACCCAACAGTAACCTACTGCCATGCTTTCATGTAAATGCAAACTAGATCTCTTCATATCAAGCTTTGTGATGGAAAATAACTATAACAGTATAATTCATTCAGCAATCATGTCTTAGTATCTGAATATTATGGTGTAGATGTTGAGATGATGATGATGATGAAAGGGAAACATTTCAACACAGAACAAGAACAGCTACTACCTGTTGAGATTGAATAGTCGGCTGCTACAAAAAATCATATAGATAGATGGTAAAGGCAAAATTGAAATCATAAAAATGCACGCAGGGTAAAACTAGAAGAAAGAGCGCCTGGAAATTATTAGAGTTCTTCTTAAATCATGGCAAAATGGTATTAAACATGATCTTTTTACACCATTCACAAACAGATTAAGAAATCATCACTTACAAACTTGCCAAGGAACAAAAGGAATTACTGAAGTTCATAATATTAATAGATCACAGAACTAGTTAGATATATGCAGAACAAGGCAACATAAAACATAGCAAAGATCACGGACAAGAGCAAGTATAAAACATTCGTTGAAAAATTGAAGACCTTGGATGCAGACTTATGATCCTGAGACCAAACAACCTGAGAGATATTCGTGTTTAATATTTGGAATATCTACATTAAAGTACAATATAAGGAAACACTTCATCTTTAGCCATTGGAAGATCCTTAAAATAAGTAATTCAAAACAGAATGTACCAAAATTTGGATGCTATGTAACGGTATATGCAATCTAAAGAGCAAATTTTATACAAAACCAGACGCTTAAAAAGTTATTGAATTAAGTGTTTCAAATTTGGGCAATCCACCTTTTGAAAGAAGCAAATAAACTACTGAACAATCTCAAATGAGAATTTTTAAGCAATTAAAATGAAACTTTGAACACAAAAAATAACAAAAATGATATTTTACATTTTTTAAAGCTGTTCTTCAAGTTTAAATTCACCCAATGCTGTCTAATTTAGACATAATGTCAGAATCAGATAATCAAAAATAGAAGTAATACATAAATAAATTAAATAAAAGGGAGTATAATTTCCTAAAAACAATTAGTTATGAACTCATGAAACCCAACAAAAAAGAACCTTAATTAAGATAACTCCAAGGTTTACACAGACCAAGTCAGACAATTTTAGGCATGACATCACAAGTTACCATATATACTCGTTATAAGCATGTATGAAACAAATAGACACAAATACTAACAAAACAGAGACAAAAATCTTTTTTACAAGAAAAAAATGAAGAAGAAACTATTCAAATGACCTTAAAGATAAAGATATACATAAAACAGAATTGAAGTACCAGTATATAACCATGTCAAGTCTTCACTAATCCTTCTAACTCATACAATAAATGAACACAGATCAGAAGAACATTTTTGTATTTTAGAAGATTTTCACACTGCAATTGCCTTACAAGTGTAAAGTAGAACTACACTCAATCATATCTTCTTTTTTTTTCTTAAAAAAAAAGGGAAAAGGTAAATAAGTACATATACGAAAATAAAAAGGACCCTGACTATACATGCAAAGAATACAATTCTGAAAATAATGCCTGTTTTGCATCAAAGTCAACACAAACAATGCCTGTTTTGCATCAATGTCTAGACTTGAGTGTGTTATTTCACTAAAACCCACTCACAATCATAAGTATTTACTAAATGGCTAAAATAAGGCAATATTTATATGCCCCTTGAACGAAAATGAGAAAGCAAAAGCCAGTAACTCGGCTACCAAGTATTACCTGATGTTCACGCCATCTTTGGTAACAAACGAGGAAACGTTCTTGGAAACCCACTTTTCAGCAGCCTTGACACTTCCTGCTAGAGTAGCCAGCATGTCGTTTGGTATGCCCACCATGACCTCGAGGCCGCTCTTTGCAAAAGCCTTCAATGTCACCTCATCTGCGTCAAACAGCTTCACTTTCTGAATCCCATTTTCTCTCAACATTCTAACAACTACATCGGGCGGTAATAGGTGGCTTGACTGCGTCCCCCAGTTAGCTCCAATTCCAGCTACATGTCCTATTGCACAAAACAAGAAAACTACCAGCAAAGTAACGGATGTCCAACCCATGTTATATGTTGCATAAATCTCTGTCCAATACCGATAGTTAAACAAGTTCAAGAAAGAGCTAAACCAGTGAGCAAAATTATTTTATATATCGATTTGGTAGAAGGTTACTGCAAGAAAAACAAGCTTTTTTGGGACTGGTAAAAAACCAGCACAGCCACCTCTGATAAGGTAGTATGCCACTGCTTTTATGCTGATTTTGCAAGACGACTCCTTGAGCACTTACAAACAGAAACTGCAGAGAAACTCACACAGCCAGCTTCTCTTCTGAAAAAAACAGGATCTTTAGGCCAACAAACCAGCTCCCAAAGTATGAACCTTGACTAGCACTGTAGAACAGGAAGAGCTGGAACAAGATGCAGATGCCCAACAAAGCAAAAGCCCAGATGCCCAACAAGAAGAGCACCATGCAAAATTATTCTGCACCTTCAAGTATAAGCTCTCAAAAAAAACCAGAAACCAAACTGGGAACAGATCTGGGGAAAACAATAGTGTGAGATATGTTGAGTGGAGCTGGGTGGGGGCTCATCGCAACAGTTCCCAAAAAATGATAATGCCACGATTGAGACGGAGTTTGCTCAGACAGAATAGGCATCAGTATCATCAACAACTGTACGCTGAAAAAGGCCACCGATCTTCTTGAGTTGAAACTAGGAGACTGGCTTGATCAAACATGGGTCAATGCATTTAACAAAGTAAATAATGAGAAGGAGAGATGGGTTGATAGAGCTATGCAATTCTCTTGATTGGCCTTTCAAATCAGATGAAGACATGTTTAACACTCTTTTAGCGAAATATTCATCGTTAATACACATTGGTTAAAGAGTTAATGGGAAAAAACGAAGAGTACCAGCACAATATGAGCTCTCCAAATTTTTCTAGAGATTTTTTTTTTAACGTAAATTTTCTAGAGATCTTTGCTAGTTTTTAATCTTGGAGCCTGCAAGATTCTCTGCTTTTCATGCTGACGGCTCTTAAACTATGGCACCAGTCGGCACCAGGCAGGCGCTATGGACGTCAGGTAATGGATTTCCGTTCATCTGCTAACGCCCGTTGATATGCAATAACAAAAAAAAAAAAAAAAAAAAACATTGCTTTTGTTTGTCAAGATAAGCTTGCCTGGTCACACACTTTATGGATCACTAATCCAAAGCGGAGCAGTGGAAGAATTCTTGCTTTAGAAGATTGTAATTTGCAACTGTCTGGCGTTCCTTCTCGAGCATGCTTGGTTGTTGATTGTTTAGTTCGGCTCTTCTCATTTAGTTAACTAATATATAATTGGTAGAAATCAAGTTAATTTTTTTATTTCTTTTCATAAGATTATGATAGTTTTTTTTTCTAAATTGCAACCAACCTTTAAATGTAGGTTATTGTTGGATACCAGGCCATTGAAGCAAAGAGGGCGCTGGAAGAGAAAAAAAAAGAAGGGTTTCTTTTAGATAATGACTCGCTGTAGTGCTCGCAAAAACTCATGCAAAAATAAGGCGGAAAAAAAAAAGAAAATAGCAAAAATAACGTCTGCCCATTCCATTAGTCCCCATCCAAAACTTCTATAAAACTGGCCTTGCACAACTAAATACGAAAAAAGGTTGGTTCATCATTTATGTACGCTTGAAGACAAGCTTAGCGACGTGACCGGAGAGAGAAAGGTCCTCTTGAGAGGGGGACACTTGAACAATAAATGAAACCAAAATGGTGAAGCTCAATGAACCACAGCCTCGGCTGGAGACGAATATCTTGATGTGTAAAAGCATGTTGGACTGTCACGAATTATTGCGATTTTTCCTATGTTCTTAATGGCTTATTGAAGGGTCATGGGATTGGCCCTTTATTTCTTAATTGTTCTTGTTTTTTTCTAATATAAATTTAACCATACATAGCTTAAATTCGGCTGGTTTGTTTTTATTATTTTTTTTAAGAACAAACATGCCAACAAGCTTTGATTAAAGGATTGTCTTATTTATTTGGAAAAAGTTAACGTGAGTTATACTTTACATAGTTTGCATGAGCTACATATTTAATGTGAGTTTTTTTTAATATATCATACAAAATAATACTTACATGCATTAAAAGTAGAGTACATTTATAGTAAAAAAATTGATTTTTTATATTTGTTAACATCATTACAACCTATTTTTAAAATTTTAAAAATTATTTTTTTATTACGAATACTTTAATAATTAAGATGAGAGGGTTAGAATTATTAGATTGAGCAGAAAAATTGTTATTATTTTATTATTTACTTACTTTCTATTTATTTATACGAGTTTTGGGTAGCAAAACCCACTAAATTAATCCAAATAAATTTTGGAGCTCCTATAAACTATGCTAAGCATATATAACATTCTATTTAATTATTTAATTTATTATTGTGATAAATATAATGTTTGTCTTCGTTGAAAACGGCAAAACTATTAAAATAATAAATAAAAAGTACTCAATGGGCCGTCAATCGAGGCAAACTATTCGTCGGCTCAAAGTAGTGTATAGAAAAGATGGGCCGAAAGATATCAAGGACTATAAGTTTACTTGTCGTGGGCACTGGCCCGGAGTCGCAATTGTGGCCCAAGCCCAAATGGTTTAGCGTTTCTGTCGCTCGCGTGACTCAGTTTATATTTTAGCGTCTCTGATCCAATCAAGCGCAGTGCATGCATTGCCATATATATATATATATATATATATATATATATATATATGTACACTTCAGGGAGACCTGAGATCTGAGATTAAGAGTTGCCAATATAAATGAGACCTGAGATCAGGGGGCTTAATTCATGGACCAAATCATCATACAAGACGAAGTTGCCGTTCTACTCGGATGCCCAGTCCCATGCTCTCTCTAATCTGACAACAGTGTCCACACTTGGGCTTGGCGGCGTCCTACCTCCAACCATAGCTCAAAAGTCCCGCTTTAATAAATGGAGACTTGCACACATTATTATACCTCAAATCTTAAACTCTATAAATCATCCAATGCCGCAAATCTGGACTCTACGATCTACATAGAATTCGACTCTAGAGTCAACTCCGACCTCATCTCACGTTACGCTTTGTCCACTTGATTTTTTTTCCTTTATACATACTTTAGTGTGTTGAAAGATAATGAGCTCGTGATACTTCGGCATGCACAGTACTGGCAAGCTGTCGGTGTCCGTATCAATATCACCACCGGTCCATCGGAATCACCGGGTCGGTCAAGCATGGAAGTTTGCACCTAGTAGGAGTCGTCGACGTCGTCGTCGGTGGGGTCGATCCCGGCCGTTTATTATTTCAATAAAAATAGTGATGTGTGTTTCTTGTACTCACGTTCTTGGCAATGCTACGCCCCCTGCATTCCAATATTTCTTTACTTCATTGTAGCCACTTCGTCGTTAAGGCGTGTGTTTGTAGTGTCAATATGGACATGGATCGGTAAAAAATGTCAAGTGGACATGGCGTAGATAGTTTTGAAATAAATGACATGATACTAGACATTCCTTTCCTGAGCACTTCCCATGTCCGTCCGTTACAGTATTTGGCCCACATAAGCTTTTGGTCAAACATGTTCGATGTGTCGAGCCCCATTGGCACACGATGTCCTACGGCATTATAACCAACTCAATGAAGTTGACGATAGGAGAGATATATTTGAATTTGATTTGATATAAAATAATTAAAATTAAACTTTCATGTAAATGAGTCGAGATTTAATGTAAATGAGACGGGCCAAACTTGTTTAAAATTTATAGTATTTGAGTTTGGTTTGTGTTTAACTTGTTATATTTTCAAGTCGAGTTTAAATCAAGTGAATATTTGTGTTTGATTTGTACTTGATTTATATAGGATCAAAATTTTTTTTCAATACTATATAAGTTTAACGTGACTTCAATAATATTTATGAGTCGAGTCGAATAGAATATATTTTTTGAATTTAAACACGAGTTCGAGTTTCGAGCTAAGCGGAGCCGAACACTCTTTATCTAAAATTTTATTCTTTATTCAACGATTTTATTCATTTCGATCTGAATTTTTTTTCGAGCACAAAATTAATTATGAATTGAGCCGAACCGAAAGCTAATTAAGAACAAGGGGGGGAGGGGGTTGCTTAATCCCGGCCAAATCCGGGGACTAAGCTGGCGGGAAAGCGGTTAAGAATGGTTTTTAGGCGGGTATCCAAATGGCAGATCCGGCGGTCCAGAATGGTCGGCAAAGGAATCGGACGGATCGGCCCATTTTTGGAAACACACAAACGTCCAGCTCATGTTGACCAAATCGGCAAAATCCAACCCCCATTTTGTATCTATTTATATCGTCATTGTCGTCTCCACCGAACTTGCTTTGCTCGGCCGTCCCCTCTTCGCGTACCCCATCCAAGGAGCAGCCGCAGGGCATCTTCTTCCCGTCCTCGCTCCCCCCTCGGGATCTGAATCCCGCAGGTAGCGCTCCTCCGAGATCCAATGTTGCTTGAAAAAGATTGCTGCAATTTTTTTTTGTTTTTTTTGGATTTTTTTTGAGATTGTTTTTTTTTTTGCTGGAGGATTTTATGATGTATGCTTTTGGGTATTTTTGGTGCAATTTTTTAGTGCAAGTAGATGTTTTTTTTCGTGGAAGGCGTTTGATCGAGTTGTTTGGGTTTTGTTTTTTTAATGGAAGGTTTTTTCTTTCGTCGACTTTTTTTTTTAAAGGTGATTCTTTTTAGTTTAAAATGATAAAATATTTCATGGTTTATGCATATGCGATGATTAAAGATGGATAAGTTTTTTGATTCATTTGTGCTGATGATTTTTTAATGATTTGTTAATGTTTTGTGTATTTCTGCCGGTTCTTTTTTTAATGAAAAGATGTTTGCTTTTGGTAAATTGTAATTTTTTAGAAAATGTGTGGTGCTTGATTATGTGTCCACTATATTTATGTTTTAATTGAAAGTGGCTTGATTTATGTATTTTGTGATTATTTATTAATTAATGAAAGGCGTAAAATATATGTACTTTGCGATTTAATTAGAGGTGTTCGATTTTGTTCTCTGTGACTTACTTTAAATGGAAAATGTTTGATTCATTTACTTTGTTATATCCGTTGAATGGAATAGTTTTTTATGCGCTTTCTGATTTGATAAAGGTGTTTGTTTTGGAGAAAGGACATATAAAGATACTTGATTTATGTATACGCTATTTTTTCCACTGGATTTCTAAAAAAAAAATGCGTGGCTTTGTGTACTGTCATTTGTTTTTTTGTTTGATTAATGTATTTTACGTCTATTTTTATGATGAACGATGTTAGATAATATGTTTTTTATTCCGTTCAAAAGGTGTTTGATTTATGGATGGATGCGAGTGCATAACGTTTATTTTCTTGTAATTGAGTATTTGATGAATTGAACGAATTTTTGTTTGCGAATTGACGCCAGATCTGTGCGTCGCTGCTTTTTTTCCCATAGTCAACAGCTATAGCCTTTTTGATGACTAACCTTATTTCGATGTGATTTTCAGGAATCCGTTAAGAGGCCATCAATCCAGAGTAAAGATGGCCTTCAGTAGGACATTACAGATTTCCCTTGCCGTTGCTACCTTTGGCATTTTGGCCTTCATTTTTGGGGTTGTCGCTGAAAATAAGAAGGTAATAGTAGTGACTTGGGTTGACCTTTTAGGTTCAACTTTTCTATTCGTTATATTTGTGTTTAGTTTTTATTATTTTTTTAAGCTAAATTTGTGGAATTTTGATCTGTGCACGGATATTAATCTTGCTTTGGATGGCTTTGGTTTTCCTTGTTGTTGAGGGAATAGCCATGCCATGTTAAAAATATTGCTGTTATCATCCCTTTTCATCAAATCGTTGAATTGGTTTCTTAAAATCCTTTCTGCAAGTGGTTGGATTCTGAGCCATGATGCTATAACTTTCTTCTATGGCATAGAAGTATGATTTGAGATTTTTCCTCGACCAATTAATTAAAGCTTTATCTCTGTTAGGTTGGACCGGTGACTAGTGTTGATTTTCCATGACTTTTATCAAGGAAAGATCAAGTTATCATCAAAGGCTTGCATTTGTGCCTCATATAAATTTGTAGTAGCTTTTGCATCCCCATTGAAATTGATCTTAAAAATGTTGACTGTGCTGACTTTACAAGAACAAGCTTTTAAACTTGTCTGCATAAAATAAGTCTCTTAAGCTTACCATTGTTTTTTGAAGTCAATGTCGAACTTTTTTTTATTATGAATGTCTAGATGTCTCATTTTCATATGATTTTTTCGTTTACGCACAGCCGCCAATGGGCACAGCCATTAAAGGACAGGGTGTTGCCACATGCAAGTATCCGTCTGATCCAACTGTTGCCCTCGGCATTTTGGCTTGCCTCTCTCTACCTGTTACGGCCGTTCTGGGACTTGTGGCCATATTCTACCCCTACAACGGTAAATCTGTTCCATCCAAGGCTTTGTTCAGGAGCACTTCATTGTCTGTCTTCTATGTAATTGCCGTGTGAGTTCCTACTCCTAAACTCTTGGTAGTGATGTGCATAGACTGCATTTCTCCAATTATTAACTTAAACATGAAGCTTTTGTAAACAGGGGAGTCACAATTCTTGCCCAGTTTATGATGATGTGGGCGACTATTACGGAAGCCCTTCATCGGGCCCATAACGTCCACCATAACTTGTCGACAGATTGTCCCACTGCCAAGACTGGTCTCTTTGGCGGGGCAGCGTTCTTGGCACTTGATGCTGCATTGTTTTGGTTGATCTGCCAAATGCTCACTATAAATTCCAGAAGCGACTACTTGGATTACAACGATGACCCAAAGGGCGAATATGGCCAAGTTGTTACAACTGATTTCAATGGGAGTGCAGGAGCTCACAACATTTAAGAGTCAAATGGTTGGAGTCAGATCACAGATGGGTATGGTACGCGGGGAGGTCATTCGCCACTGTTAGGATTTATAGCTTTTTATGGACAGGGTTGTGCTAAACTAAGCGTGTAAATAATGCGCATGAATCCGTCGTCTCTGTAGACATTGCACCAAAACATATTTTTTATTTTGAACTGTATGACGACAATATAAGTTGCTTATTGGTTTTATGGCAGTTATTTTAAAAAAGTCATCATATCTTTGACGTGTTTTATTGCCGTTCCTTCGTATTTTTACTCTCTTTTTTAAGTTTTTCCCCTGGACTAGAAATAGTTGAATGGATGTAGGAACCGGAAATTCTTTTACTTGTGCGTGATTCATTTCTTGATACCGAGGATTTTGTTTTGCTACAGTTTCAAATGGTGGGTGCTTGTGTTCTTTATTTAGTGGCTAAAATTCAAGACCGTTCTTGTGTAAAATCTGTTCCCGGGGATTGAAGGACGAAATTAATAATTTTAATGATTGTGGTAGCTGTCGGAAATTAACATTATTTTTATATTATATTTAATGGAAAAAATGGCTTAAATCTTTAATGTTATAGGAAGCCTCTTAAAAGAAATATCATTGTCGTTCTTATGTAAAAAATGGTTGGTATTGGCATTATTATTCGGGCCGTATTTAATTTATGTAAAGCACGTATTTGAAGTTAGGAAGTTTTGAAGGACCTTTTTTAGCAACGCTTGCATGGGAGACCCTTTGGTATGATCATGTAGTTAGGTGAATAAAAAAAATTAGGACCCATTTTGTAGGGGGCTACTTTGTTCTATTGTTGTTGTGGTATGACAAATAGGTCAAATCTTGCTGAACCTACCTCAATATAACAAAGCAAATTTATATTTATTTTGGGAAGTGATATTTTCATTTTTTAAATCTAGAAATATTTGATGAAAAATTAGTTATATTTATCTTTACGTGCACAATTTCTCATAAATTATCAAATGTAGTACAAAAGTTAGCAAATGAAAAATTGCAAGAGATTAGGCCTACTCTAATACCAAATGAATCACATTAATGCATAAACTCTCTGACCCAAATGCGACAATGCGACAACTCCGAGCCCCTAAAATGTCAATATCCGTAAACCCTAGGCCCCCTACTAAACCCTTCATCTCCCCCAAGCTTCAAAACCCCACCCCTCCATCCTCGCCGTCGCCGCCGTGGTCGCCGCCGCCTTGACGTAGAGGAATCAAGCTGGCGCGTGGTGGGTTGCAGAGTTAGTAGCAGCTTTTCCGTGGGCGTTCCGGCGGTGCTTTGGTGAGAAAGGGGAGGTTGGGAGAAGCTTCTCTTTGATTGAGCTTTTGCGCTTGTTGCGAAAAATGCCGCTCGGACAAAGGCCCGGTGACAGGAGCGACTCCCGCTACTGCGGTGTGGAGACGGATTTCGACGATGACATGGCCCAAGTTCTCGCCTTTAACACCTCCGGTGGTTTTGACTTCGTCATTTCCCCTCTGGTTTGTGAATCCCTATGGCGCAAATAATGCTTGTTGATATATTTCGTTTTGCTACTCTTTACCTGGTACTACCAAGGTCTGTTTTTGTGTATGATGATGATTTAATTCTCATTCATCATGATCATTTACAGTTTAATGGCTTCATGTTATGTGTAAGTCTGCTTGGTTAGGTGATTATAATTTTTAAACATAAAAGAAATTGAATATGTATTGCTTTCTTATTTGAATTAATGTCTTCATTACTGTTACTTCACGCGATGTCAGCGAAAGAACTTTTTTTGCAACCTCAATATATGGCTGACAAAACCTCAGTTGCGCCATTACTGTGATTATGATGTCTGCTAGATTGGCATGGTGCTAGGTACTATTATTTTGAAGAACGACAATTACTTGATTTTACTAACTATTAATATATTATGTATAGTTATGGATATTTCTGTATAATGATGTTTAACTTGACTTTTGGCTCTGATGCGAATGGGTTTGGTGGCCAATTAGCCAATTGCACGACAGTATATTTGTTGTCATCTGTGTGATTGGTCAGTACGCTCACCTATAGTTTTTTGGCGACGGTAAATTATGAGGAAATTCTGTGTTCTTTCTTCACATGCCATGCCTTACCATTCTATCATAACAAAGGATTTAAAAAGAAGGACGATTTGATGGAAGATTTTTTGTTTGTCTTACCAGTTTTAGATTTCTATTCCTGTGTATCTCCCTGGTTATTTTCTACAAGCTTTTTGATCCAAGGATAGGCATTAGGTGTCTAATTAGCCAGTTATGTAGAAAGTTAAGAAATGTAAATATGTAACTGGTCAGTCCGCTCACCAAAAGCAAAGATATTAACCAACCATGGTGGAACAAAATGTTTTTCCTCGGTGTGGTGCATAGCTACATGATAGTGGATAAATGTAAGAGGTAAAAGTAACGCCATATAGGTGTCACAAATATTACTCATGCTGATCACATACTTTAGGCACTTGATTATGTATATGTGTGTAAGTGTTTTTTTTTTAAATATGGTTAGTTAGTTAAGGATATTGTGGCATTCTTTTCTGTAAGTAGATGTGAAATTTTTTGATAACTGGACTTTATTTATCATAATAATTTGCATAAGATCTAACTCTGAATCTGTCTTTGAGCTGTTTATAATAATTATCAACATTTCTTTTCCCTTTTCAGCGTATTTAATGTCCTTTATCTTGTTCTGGCTTCAATTACAGATTGACCCCAGTTATAGGCCTAGCCTATTGAGCAGAGATGGCAATGGAGCCTCTGTCCCTCCATTTGCTGCATCGGATTTGATTCTGAGCCCTGCACAATGGAGTAGTCGCGTCGTTGGTATAGAATTGTCTCTTCTATTGGTTAGCAAATCTTCTTAAGGATTGTTGTGAACAATATTGCACGTAACATCTATACTTGTTTTCACACATCTTGCGCTGATGATTTTTTTTTTATATTTGTTTTTCAAATCTGTAGGAAAAATTAGCTCGTGGATTGACTTGGATTCAGAGGATGATGTACTTAGAAGTGATTCTGAGATAACATTGAAGCAAGAAGTAGCATGGGCTTCTCATCTTTCACTGCAAGTATGTTCAGTATTTTCTTCTATTGTTGTTTGAGTGGGAATTCTTCCTGTTGAAAATATTAAGAGTAGTCATTTTGTTATTGGCTTTAACAGGCATGCCTTCTTCCTTCACCCAAAGGAGCCTCCTGTGCAAATTATGCTCGATGCATTAATCAGATTTTGCAAGGTCTAAATAGTATGCAGGTGTCCTTCTGAAAACTACTTTTTGCATTATTTGGTGAATTTCTGGTTACTGGGGATCATATTAAAACTTGTGCTGTGAAGTTGTGGATTAGGATACCAATAATGCACCCAGAACTTGCGCATGATGGTTCTCTTAGTGAGAGGGTGAGTCAACTTATGCACTATAGTTCTTTTTATTGTTTGTGTTAGATTGAACAACCTTTGGCCTTTTAGTGGTAAATTGTTGTTGACAAACCTAAATCAGTTTGTTTCATTATGTGGTTTTTCTTTATTATATTGGCTATTTGATCATTAGGTTTAGTACATTGCTCATCCTGCATTGAAGGACAAAAATAGGATGTTTCCATTCTTCTAATTTGGGTATCTTCTTGTTATTTTTACTGACATTATCCTTTTATTCAGGGTGGAGGGCATGTGCTTGATACTTGGCTGTGGTGGAATTCATTTCGTCTTCTATGTGAACATCATAGCCAGATTTTTGTGGCCCTTGATATAATGTGAGTTATGGAAAGTTCTTTTTATTGGTTGTCCATAAAATTACAATAATGTTTGTATATAATGTGAGGTAAAGATAGATTATTGTATGACTGTGTAATGAATAATGATTGAAGGAAAGTGATCTACAAAATATTTGTGATACTAAAATTATGTATATATGTGTTTCTATATGCATGACTATCAGGAGTTCTCTACCTTCTGCAAATTCAATTGGCCGTTGGTTTGGGGAACCTATCAGAGCTGCCATTATCCATACCAATGTAATTATGGATGACAGGTTTCTTGTGTATTTGTTTGATTTTTTTTAAAAAAAATCTGTTTTTCTTCTTGTTTCTGTTGTGCGCGTGTTCTTTTGATAGTTATTATTATCTTGTTTTAATTGATGTGACTCAAATGACAGTCGTTTCTAACAAACGCAAAAGGATATCCTTGTCTATCCAAACGTCATCAGCGGTTAATGGCAGGTTTCTTTAACCAATCTGTACAGGTATTTCTCCACTATCTAGATAGGTCTATGTAGAAAATCATGGCCATATTTTTTCATGTATCATTGATTTGTTTTTTGAACATTTTCTGCGGACAAAGGGAAAATTACTCAGGAATTAGAATTTTTTTAAAAAAAATTCTCAGATATATATTATTTCAAAAACTGGGACGAAAATTCATGCCATAAATGTGTAGTTGCTATTTTAGTAATGTTCATGCTTAAGTTCACTTCTATGAAAAAGCCGTCCCCTAGTCTAAATGCATTCTCTGCTATATTTATTTATATTGCATGTGCGTATCATAGCATGTTCACTATTTTAGCTGGCGGAAACATGTGAAATGATGACTATTGGTGTGTTATTTCATTATGTTGTTAGATAATACTATCTGGAAGTTTGCACAATGTTTCTCTTGAAGGCACAATTAAGAACCAGGATGATGGTCAAGGTACACGACATGAGTTATTTTTCTTTCATTTGGTAATTAGGTCAAGATTATCTTGAATATAGTTAGGACCTCTTAGAATTTGGATCAGCTATATCCGTTTCATAATAATGTCCATGCTGTGTGTTGTTCTTCCAATTACGTTACGGCCTGTTAATTTATTTGTCAGTGTGTAATTTGTGCATGAGATATCTTTCTAGGAATTTATGTAGCTATTTTATATTTTTTCGATTTACTTATTTTATTTCCTGACAATGGCATGGATCCTGCCCTTGTCATCTAGTGTTTCCCATGCATCCATTGAGACCATATTTAGACTATTTTGGATATCTATATCAAA
>JAVDBV010078492.1:0-15086 GCA_032619315.1 Piper longum
CAGAGTAGATATGGAGAAGATCGAAGAAGATGAAGCTAGCATTAATGCAAGCCTTGACTTCATCTCTTCACCTTCTTCTCCAACCAACTCCTTCCCACCAGAAGAGCCCCTCCTCACCAGCACAACACCATGACCACTTCAAGTTCAAGCTCAAGCTCAAGGTCGGGCTCTCCCCATCCCGCCGGGACCTGGTTCTCCGGTGGCCGTCGTCTTCTCTCCTCGCCGGAGACGCCACCGCCAAAGCAGAGGATATCTCCGTCCCCAATGCCGGCGAAGACCAATGCCGGCCGGAGAGCTTCGCTACGGCCAAAAGAGCTTTCTTTGACATCTCCATCGACGGCCAGCCGGTGGGTAGCGTCGTGGTCGGGCTCTACGCCGACCAAGCATCCGCCGGCGCTGCCAGGTTCTCGAAGCTGGTCACCGGAGCAGCCGGGGTGAGCTACCGGAGGAAGGAGTTCGTCAAGCTCATTGCCGGCTACATCCAACACGCCAGCGTCCGGTCCTTAGGCGTCGATGCCGTGATGGCCCGCCGGACCGGCGGCGAGCTGGCCGCCGGCTACCTCGTCGACGAGTAGAGGAGGAGTACGAGAGCTACCCGGGAACGAAGAACGTGGCCGGAGCGGGGGGGCTGCTGGTGCGAGACCCGTCGAAGTTGAAGCTAGTAGCAAAGAATGGGAAGTTGGAGATCGACGAGGAGGTGGTTGGAGCAGAGCCCAATTGGACGGAATTCGTCGTCGTCACCTGAGACTCGCCGGAGCTGGATTCGCCGGTGCTAGTGATCGGAAAAGTGGTGGAAGGGATGGAGTTGGTGGAGAAGATGAGCATGGTGAAGAGTGTGAGGGAGTCACTAGCTCTCCTTACTTCAGGTGATCATATCTTAGTCTTAGATTAATGTTGTTTGTGATCAATAGAGTTTGTGTTTGATCTTTGCTGTTTGTGATGTTTGTTTGTGTACTCAGGGCGGCCAAACTGATTGGAGATAAAAGGGCCGTGGTTGCAGGAAGAGGATTCAACCGGCCTTATTCCAAGATTATTATCCCCAATTGTGGTCTCCTTTTCAATTTCATGTCATATCTCCTAAATCTAAAGCTCATTTGTTTTATCTGAACTCTAAACTTGAAGATCTAGACTAATATTTACCATGACATTTTGATCAATGTTAAGAGAAATGGAGCACATTCACTTCCAATTCTAACACCTTAAACATCACAAACTCTGCAACGAGTTTTGAACGAAATACATGTAAATTTAAATGGATTTATCAGCACTCAAGAAAATAAATATTACATAAGCTTTCTCCAAGGCTCCCAGTGATACAGCATGGGATATGTCGACTTCTGAATGAAGTGCATTATGAGGCTATTATACAATGGCAATTTACAAGTTCTGCAAAAGCTAAAATAAAACTAGAGCCAGTTTGTCAATTAGCACAGATTAAGCACATGCTGCATTTACATAATTTACGGGTAAGTATGAGTAAATCACATTATGATGCAATCCCTAACTTCACCAAACCAGTTAGCCGGAGAGAGCCTCCACTGTACTTTACTGATAGTTAAGACACAAAAGTCTAGTCTAACTGTCTGCGTTCCGATCGGATTCTGAAGTTTTAGGCACACTTCCTCCATTATTCATCCTAGCACGCGCCTCCGCAAACATTCTCTGCTGCTCAGCCACTGCTTCTTCTTCGGTCATCTCTGCCCCAGACCCAGGCCCCCACTTGCCGGCTTTTGGAGAATCCTGAAATATTGAACACAACGTATTACCATACATCAAAACGTATGGTCAATGGAAAAGGCATTAAAGAACTTGGAAAGTCGCTCACCAGTGTTTCAAGCTTATGTTGTTCATAAGCAGAGTAAACTTCCTCAATGTAATCCCCAAACCCAAGAACCTAAAACATAGTATTCCACTAACAATAAGCCAAAACTACGAAAATGTAGAACTTGACTTTGTATCAGTAAATAACAAAACCCTCAGTGAAACCAAATATGTTACCATGTAAATGGTGGGGAAAAAATAACACAATTTTAAACAATCAAACCTGACCATTGACTGAGGAACTGGAAGAAAAAAAAGAACAAGATTATCTTCTGGAATCCATATCTCAATGTAGCTAAATTAAAAGAAGGCATAAGTACCATTATTTTCATTTATCCCTTCTCTGTTAAAAAATTAAAAGCATTTGCATAATCGAAAGGTAGAAAAAACAACCAATCTAACAAAAAAAAAATTATGCAACAAGGTCATGTAAGGTAGGAAAAAAAAGCCCAACCGTCCAAATCAAATACACATGACAAATGCCATTTGCTAAGAAAAGGTGATTCATTTCCTCATACGCTGGATACTCAATTACATCATTATACAACTTGTGTTGTATGACAGCAGCTAGACTTACCACTCAAAATCAGATTCTCTTCTTTACTAAAGTATATTGAGAGCATAACTCAAAGCCTAAGTCAAATCGAATTGCAAGTCCATATATGTCGTCACATCTCTCATATCTCATCTCTGAAACAAAGTATATTGATAAAAAGCAGATGGACAGCTTAAAACCAGAACAAAAACTTAATGTTAATGTACGTTAAGCCAGTAAAAGAAACTCCCAACATGATAAAATAGACACATTACATGTCCATAGAATACAATTTTCTGGTTCTAGAGTCGATTTCATTATTGCAAACTATCATGTTTTCCACTAAGCACTAACACAAGTACAAAATGGCCAAATTAAGAAGGGAAAAAATCATACCTCAAGAGCTTTGACTACATGCTCAGGAGCAATTGTTCGTTTTTCTCCCTGGTTACAAATTTCATTCGACTCTGAAGAAACGAGATTGATAAATTCTGACGAAACAAGAATAAACTATCAATTAAAAACTACACTAGAACTATATCAATTACAAAGTGAAAAAAAAAATACATTTCTAAATTAGTCTCATCACTTTTTGAAAGAACTGCCTGCCCCAAATTATGTTTAGTAAAACTACTTAAAAGAACCAAACCACCACTTCATCTAAATAATTTGTTGCCAGGATTCTCGGCAATTATTTCCACATACATATTTCAAAGTATGCATCCAGTTAACAGGAATAGAAGGGATAAAGCATAAAACTCTCACAATGCTCATTATCCACGGCAAGAAAAGCTGTTGAAGGTTTACACAAATAATACAGAGCACTCGTTGCCATAAAAATATCAATTCAACAGAAATAATTAACTTCTTAAAAGTTTAAAATAACAAAAACGTGCACATGCAATATATGTGTATCATTGTAAAAAATAAGAAGTGGAAATTAAATATATAGCTACTTGGTTGCTAAGCTTGGAAGCACCGCTCCAGTGATAACCGCAAAATTTAAAGAAATTTCTGTTTTCCAATTACAATCCATTATCTACAGTAGACCATAAGGTAAACTGGCCACAACTTCTCACCTACACAACACTCAACGAGCAAATCTTGAGCATCCCTAGCAACACGCACATCTGGAGGTAGCATCTCTTTGATTATCTTAATCATAGTGGCTGGAGATTGCAACAAAGCCACACATAAGTTCTAAATAAGTAAGTGTTGCACAAGTAGGCATAGTATGCTAACAAAAACGTTGAGGGAAATACACACGTACAAACTCAAATACCATACTAGCAAACAGAAAGTTCCAATCCAAATGTAAAAGATGCAGACTAGAACAAATATCCTAATCCATTTTGCATTAATTCCAGGATTTCTTTGATAGCACAGCAATGCTTATGACAACATATCAGCTTATCAATGTTGAGGATAGGGTGCACTTTGCCACTAATAGGAGACAATTACAGTTTACGTCCAGCACACCTTTCTTGGACTCTCAAATACAAAGTGCTGTCAAATACCACAATCGTGCAACCACATATACTTGTACCAAACAATACAAAGCAGTTTTTACCAACTTTTTACCAACTGATAGTCACCCATCTTACAATGATTACCTAATAATGTTAACGTATTAAATTACAACTACACATCCGCTGCATGAACATGGTACAAAAAAACAGAGTGATTATGATGTAGAGTTATTAGTTTGTATGGGAAGGGTAGTCATGTAGTTACAGATGAGTATAAAAACTGGATCACAGATGTAATTGATTCATTTTGAAAAAGTAAATACAAATGATCTCTGTTGTCCCACAATTTTTTTCGAAAATTATCCTTCAAATTGAAACACCTTTGCGTTCTTCTTCGACCTAACAAAATCCCAAATCCACCATTGCTCAGCTTAAAGGATAAAAAACCATATCCTTCCAAGAGGAAAAAAAGATCTATGACTTTGCCAATCTTTCATACATATAAAACACTCATAATCTGAAAATGTTTTCGATCGATAACAATTGTTCTTCTCTAGTGAAAATGGGTCTATGGGCTTCAATAAAAAATGACTAGCTATTTTGGAGAGCGTAAAAACCCACACAAGACACCACCCACCTCATATAGAGATGTGATACAATGATGATAATGCTCCCCTCCCCTGCACATAGAAGCCATATTAGACTTCGCACATGGACCCAACATCCTCGCTATATACGCTTCCCATTTTGGCATTTACAAACAGACCATATAATTACGTCTATACTATAATAGAAGTCGGCGTAAAGAGGCGTGACACATGTAGGGAACCCTTGCTGGGTTGGCTCTCATACCATGTGAAGCCACGGGCTTCTATCCAAAAGACTAACCGATTTAGAAGGTACAATAACCCACATATATACAAAAGAACACCACCCTTCTCGTACAGAGATGTGGGATAATCACGCGATAATATCTACATCCCAAATCTGAAAATTACTACCTTTAAGGCGCCCTACAAAATTTACATTATCATATTTAACAATTATGCCCAAGACAAACTCGAGAAAAAAGAAAAAAAATTCACAAAGGAAACAGCTATCACAAAAAGTAAAAAGGCAGCTACACCCAAGCTTAATCCCTATATATTATCCACAAAATTAACAATCAACCAAAATATTGGTTGACAGAGCACAACTCTAAAACCTAACTAGCAGGTCGCACATAAAATATCAATGAAGGAACTCCACCAATTCCCTTAATTACCAAAATAAAATAAAAAAATGAAAAACAGATAACCAAATTGGAATAAATTCAGCATCATCAAGAGAAGGAAGGAAAAATTAAAATTTTCCAATCCAAAACAACATCAATAATATTGATACCTAAAAATCTCACCTTTGGGCAAGGAGACGTCCTCCTTCGACTTGCCAACAATATCCATAGGCTCCATCCAAAGGGTCGACGCCCGGCGTACGGCGGAGGCGGAGGCGGAGGCGGTGGAAATAATATTAGCGAGGGAAAGAGAAGGCCGGGCAACGCCCAATCGCGTGCGTGTCGGGTATCCACATTTGCCATATGCCGTTCAACTGCGAATCGATACGATTTATTTTTATTTTATTTTATTTTATTTTATATTTTATGTTATCTTATTTTATTCATTTTATGAAATTAAATATTAATAACAATTAGTTTGATATGTTCAATATTCACGGAGATAAGATCAATATATCTTCGTATTCTTCTACTTAATATTTTAAGAGTGTTAGAGACATACCCTAATTTATGATTCATATAATTATAAACGATAAAATTTTTATAATAAGAAGCCTTTTTTGACACAAACCATCCTTATATTTGGAACCAGCGATAAACAAAAATTGGAGGTGCTAAATAAAATAGATATATGTGTGGAATAAAATAGATAGGTATCAATTTTTTTTTTCGAGGAAGTTGAAAGATAAGAACAAAATGTATGTAGCATTGCCAATAGGAGGATTAAAAAATAATGTCATGTTTTGGCTCATTGTTTGGCTGAGTCATGTTGTATTTGCAATTTGGTATATGAATCAGACTCGCTTTTTACGATGATTACCGAGCTCTTGCAATTTGTTGTACGTAGGAAAGTTCGTAAAATATTAGATATTGGTTTAGCCTCAGTCTTTCAGAATTTTGATTGGGGTTCAACGTGTAAAAAAAACTAAAAAAATGAAAACAAAGAAGATCACTAGAAAATAACAAGATGCAGAGGTCTTCTTCTGCGTTCTGAGAGTCCGTTCATTCTTATAAGATAAAGAGCCGTACTAAATTTTGCTCTTTACCGTTGTAACCCTCCCAGTCAACTTTTGTTCAATCCTGCTTTAGGTCGTTGCCAATGTCACTTACCTCTATCTCGATGGACAAAATAACAAAAAAAGATATATCTGCACATATAAAATAGAATAATTAATTAGTTGAATATAACACCAAGCTTTTTGAGGTACTTAATTGAAGCTCCGAAGTGCAAATCGAGAGGCCCAGAAAACGAGTGAGACTTCCATCCATGGCAGTAACCAACCAGTTCACCGATGATCAGCGACTCATGTTCTTCATAGTGTGTGGTATTTGGATCATCAATCATTTCTGGAAGATTTAACCCAACTCCATTATGAATACAAACTTCCAATCTGCAAAAAAGTGTCTTCTCTGCACTTCTCTAAATGCAACCGTGCGTATATGATTCTGTTCACTAACAGTTTCTTTCCCATGCAACTACGTACGTCGGTGCTTCTTCTTATGATCAGATTTTGAATAATCATCCCTTGAACTCCTCCCTGCCCGGTCTTCAGAACCATTCCTTGATTTTGATCTGTCTCTTTTCCTTGGAGATTCCTCCTCTGATCTATGGCGCCTTGACCTATTGTGGGGCCTATTCCATTTATCCTCTCTATGTTTGGAATGCTTACTACCACTCTTCCGAGATGAATGTCCTTCATACTCTCTCCTCGAACGGCTCTCCTGTCTTGAGTCATCAGAAGAATCAGTATCAGATGAGCTGCTCCTGTTTGAATGTCGCCTTTTCTGGGTCTTGCTTGCATCGTTTTTCTCATTCTTCGCATGGTCACCAGATTTATCCTCTGGTGGGTTATTTGAGGCCTTTTCTACAATATTTGTGGTCAACATATTGCCATGATAATCAACTTTCTCGACTCTTGAGGTGTGTTCATAATTTTGAAGAGTATCCTTAGATTCAATGTTCTTGGAAGCTATCTGACTGGCTGATGTATCCGTCTCCATTTCAAGAGAGGAAGTGTTGATTTTGTTGGATGAGTAGTATAGTGGATCAGGGGGTACCTCGAGGCCCAGCTCCTTACCCAAGGACTCTAAGAAATCTCCGGCTATTAGACGATTAAGAGTTGTATTAGCAACCTCAATCCTTTTTTCTACTGTATCTCCTTGCTTAGGATTAGGCTGAGGGTCAGTGTCTTCATCATCGGAGTCATCAGAGAAAATAGCCTGCAGTGAAATGAAAAAAAGTATAAGAACGACAAACCAAAATCCAAAAAGTACAAGTAGGCATGATCACCAGCTAGGTCCCATGCTCATGTTCAGGAGACATAATGAACACTTGCCTACCTTGTAAAGATCAACTGGTCTTTCAACAGAAGGATTATCATTAATTTCAACTTCCTTAGCAAATGCTTCTTTGTAGCTTCCTTCAACATGGGGCACAGGATCTGTGTTCCCTCCTGCAACGGTTCCTGCACTAACCATTTTTGGGAAATCTGATGGAATTATCATGGAGTCAATCCTACTCCTTGCCCTTGATACCGGCACAGGCTGCAAAATGAAGATAAAGTCACGATCTTAGTTATTAGTTCTCAGAAAAATTGAAAGCTTGAAAACAGCATTAATTCGTTTTGTTCTTTTTTGGGACACCACCTCAAGGTTGACTAAGCATACTTACAGCAAACCGTAAAAATTAAACAGAATGTAATGAAGAATAAAATGAAGTAAAACAGTGAGCTATTTAATGTCAACATACTTGTCCCATAAAAGGGTCAATTATGTCAAAGCGCTTGCATAGTAAAGGTGAAGGCCGCCATTGATATTCTTCTCGCCGAGGATATTTAATGTTAGGAAGCTCTGTTTTTGCGTTTGGTTTAGACAACTGTAGTGAAACATGCTAACAATATCAGCACATTTCACAATAACATGCGTAAAAAAAACACAAAATAAACTAAGGTTGGTAAGAATCACAAGCAGATATTATTACCTCTAAAGCACTGGACACAAACTGCCCTTCCGGTGTGAACTGCATCCCCAAAGGCTGCTCAAAATTTCTGTTCCATTTTCCTTTCTCAATAGCTTCAGCTGCTGCCTCAAAATCAAGCCTTTCACGTGCACGTTCAACTTCGGACATGTTAGATCCACCAATTTTTGTTGAACGAAGACCACCCTGGTATTTGTCCTTAAGAAATTGCTCAAACCTTTCTTGCTTAGCAGGATCATCTTTGAAAGGTTTATTATCTGTGGGAAGCCCCTCCTGAACACACAAGACTAAAATAAACAACTCATCTCCAACAAGATCCAATCAAAAGACACATTTACACATAAACTAAATCATGATATTTAACCACATAATCCAGCAACTCACGAGAGATAAGGGAGCAGTAAAAGTATCAGAAAGGTTGACTTGAAGATGCACACCGGCAGATGTGGATGGCTCTTGCGAGCTTCTTTCTAGAGGTCTTTCACCAAGTAGTTTTCCACGAGTTTCAGCAGTCAACTTTTTCTTCGTGACATTGGACAAGGTACTCTTGTCATCTACCTGCTGCTTGTTCGCCGATTGCTTTTGCTGTTCCTCCCAAAGCTTTCTCACATAAAACTCATGGCCATATCCTCCAGTCAGAAAGGAAAATAAGGGATTGGCTTTGTTTTTATCCCTAGACAGGTCCTCAAAAAGCTTCCCACATTTTCTAACCAATGTAGCAAATCCCTCAATCAACAGCTTCAGATTTTTATCTTCTGGAGGAGGAACTTCTGGTGGAGGTGGGTCTGCAAATTTGCCTCCAACATCAAGGGGGGCAGAAAACTTGTGATGTGGTTCAAAGCCAGGAGGAATGACAGGTGGCTTAAATCTAGCATCCATTTCATTACTATTGTCAAACACAATCATTAAATGATATAATGATGCATCTTATATTGTCAAACAAATTAAGTAGAAATTTTCAATAAAACTACAAAATGAACATGCGCACACCAGATATTTCTAAAGACAGAATCTTTAAACAATAAATAAGGCGACACCTCTATTTGCGTAAAAGGAGTTTCCACCATGGGTTTCTTATGATTGTAAAATGCTAAAAATTACTTTCCAAAGAAACACATTTTAAAAAATTATATATATATATATATAGAGAGAGAGAGAGAGACAGAGAGAGAGTGAGAGAGAGAGGGGAATGATAGGGTGAGAACTTGAGAACTTAGGAACTCAAGTTTAGTGTGTTGGATAGAAATTGATGGTGGTGATGATTCCCAAAGAAAATACATAATCCCCATTGATCTAAATCCAACGGTCTAAAGATGGGTTCCTAACAACAATATAGGTAGAAGTAGAACAATATTAATAAATTCCAGTAAAAGGTACAACATGCATGGTGCAAGATGGACTTGCAACTCCTTAGTGAGTTTCATATTCTTTTACTTATATGCAACAAAATTATCTATATGCTAGCTGATGTGTATCACATCCTTTGCAATTCAGGTATTTCTAGCAATAACTATAGCCAATAAATAGCAAACTGAATGTTATTGCAGAATGTGGAGACCTATGTGTGGTTCACTTCCAATTAGAACACATTAAGAAGTTCTGACAATTAACTTGTCCAGTATAAACTGCTCACAGCTAAACAAAACAAGAAACTGTTATTCAACTACCTCTCAATTTGGTAATCTGAATTTGATGCAAGTTTGAAACCAGAAAGACCACTGTGTTCCTTTTCAGTCAACTGGAGCTTCTTACTTGTACTGATCTTTATTGGCTCCTCAACCTCATCAATGCCAGTCTCTTCGAATGCAAAACCTGACAAGACATGAAACATAAAAAGCTACTTCCAAGTTGGTTGAGTACCATTTAAGTACAAATTGTGCTTTAAATTACCAGAAGCATAGATATCCTCATCTTCAACATCAAGTTCCTCAAGTGCTCCAATCCCAAAGCCAGGAGCAACTTTTCCTGCTGAGGTTTATAAGATAATAAGGTCAAGTTTTTCAAACATGACAAGGACTCAAAGGTTTCTTAACAGTGTCCAAAAATTAGCTTAAGTTGCCTGATCACCCAAAATTCAAAATTCATCTGAATTGCCCACAAAACTAAAAAATTAGTAAATCCAAACACAATGAGCAATGTTCTTTTAAATCAGGAAACTATATTGAGTAGAATAAGAACTCATACAGTTAGAAGAAAAGAGCTTTTCTCTCATTGATATAGCTTCTCTACTTCCACGCCTATTGTTATCACCAGCCAGTTGTCTTTTCCTTTCTGTAAAAAATTACTAAAAGGTTCAAACAAGATATCAGGAAGACAAAAATAAAATATACTCCAAGCTGAAGGCTGACCTCGAAATTCAGGAGCATGCTTGAAAGGGTCATAACCCAAACCATGCAAGTCCTGCTTTGGGTTCAGCACAAACACCTTCATTTACAATGATCAAAGGTCAAGATAAAAGAAATTTTTTAGAAAATAAATCAGAAATAAAAATAAATAAATAAAATAAAAATAAATAAATAAAAAAAAGTCAGGCTAATTTTTAGCAAAGTTCCAATTTTTCTACTAAACAGACCATGTTAAACTATAGTATTCAATAAATGTCAACTGAAGAAAATTAAAAAGCAGTTAGAACAGAAAATAATAAAGAATTGCAAACATACATGCATATTAAACTTCAAAAAGTAATGAAATCAATATAAGAAATATGCTTTGACAAGAAAACATACACCATGTTTGTTCATAAGAGAGCTACAATCAAACGGTTATATAGGCAACGCCAGGCAAGCAACTTTGGCCACAGCAGAAGCACCTTTTATGCTTTTTTATTAAAACTGGATAAGCAGTTCTCTGACAGGCCTAACTCTCATCACCCAAAAAAGATAATCTCCATGAAGCTTGAAATTCAACCAATAGCAGCTACTGCCTACTGTCATTAATCCTATTTATGCATGCTCAATAGATGCTACAGAACATAGTTTTTGCATTCATGGAGTTTTACCAGTTCTATTTGATTATTTTCTCCTAGTACAATGCATCCAACAGCTATGTAAAAGAAATAATAACAATTGCACTTAGTTGCGAGCATGATTTGGTGAAGTAGATTACAGCGATAGCTGATGTACAAATTTTACAACACAATACTATTTATAATGTAGACCTCTTACTGAAATTAAACTCGTAGTCAAATCACTTAATTTTGGATACAGATACAAAATTTTTTCAAATCTAACTAATATTTCATCGGTGCTGCAGCAATTAAGCCAAGTCAGATATCACATAGTTCACACATTAACCAATAATTTGAACCCAGCAAGCAGAAATGAATACATATGAATAACTTAGCAGGTCAAACAACAATCCATGTCAACTATATCACGTCATTATCTAACTATTGCCAAAATTTCCACACACACACACACCAAAAAAAAAAAAGAAAAAAGAAGAAAGAACACTAACAGGTAAATTCTGAGATAACAGAGCTCTAAAATCACTGATGTTCTGTTCAGAATCATTTTCGTGAAGAAACTTGATTGTATCAGTTTCATCTTTAGGTGATTTAGAGGCATTTGAAGATAATGCTAGGAAGGCTTTTCTTGCTTCTCTCCTCACATCTGTAAGAAACAAAAATATGTCACAAAACATAAACACAAGAAAATAGTAGAATCTGCATTTAAACTTACGAAAAATGTTAAATTTCTCTAAATTTTTCAATAGCAAAAATGGTGCCATTTCATCAAAAAAAATTCTTTCTAATTTTATTGTTTTTGCGTGGATCAAGATGTTCAAGATTTCAGTTAAAATAATAACATTGTCAGTCCAAACAAATAGTTTATCCTCCTTTCTTCTCACTCAATCACCAAGTTCCAATTCACCACCATGTGAGGAATCTTCTCTGTATCTTTTTGCAAAGGGTCAAGGCTATAACCAATGCCTTCCACCTCTGTTTGATGGTGTCCACTTTTAACAATGACAACCTTGAAAAGGGTACCAAATCTGTTTATTTTACAAAATTTAAAACAGTGAATGAATTGCCAAAGTTCCTTATCTTCAATCAAAACACGACAGTTAAGAATTCTGATATGTTCATGCTTACATGAGGGGTGGCGTGTAAGAAGAGACAGGCAGAATATAAAATATTCAACAAATAGATCTTGTTTAAAACATTGAATACTGTTTGCCTCAGCTCACACACGCAATCATACCATATAAAGAACTTGGTTGTGACTCCTTAATTGCATGGCCATGTCTCCAGCCCATTTTAAGAAGCAATTTAATGCCTGTGGCCCAATAAAATATTGTCACAAGCACATTCGAAGCAGAATTGTAGTCAACTGAAATAGAAAAGGAAGAATAAGAGTGATAACAGTCCCAAAGATTCAGAAGTCACCTATTGACTCAGCAGCTGGGACAACTAATTCGTCTGGGACAGGTCCAGGTATAGCCGATGGCCTGCAATTCCAAAAAAAAAAATAGAACAATTAGATTTTTGGAAATATATATTGGAAGAGGGTCAGAAGAAACAATAGAGTGAATGGGCAAAAGGAAACAAAGAGACTCTTCAGTAGCTATGAGGCTATTCGTTCTTGGCATAAGAGTGAATACCAATTGATCATTAAAAAAAAAAGCTCCATGTTTTCTCAACATTCTGGAACAAATGCTAGAACACAGAGACAGATTCACAGGATAAATGTCAAGATTCAGACTCCAAAATGACCATTTATGAGTCAAATTTCTGATTGCAGCACAAACCAGTAAGCAATTGGCTGTTATCAAACTTTACCGAAAAGAGAAATTGCAAAACCAAATTCCGAGCCAACCTTTGCTGTGCTTCTTTCTCAGCTCCTCTGCGGGCAACTTCTGTGGCCGTAAATCCAAAAGTATCAAAAAGTAAAGATGTTCCCAAACCACGGCCCTGTAATTCCTATTAAAAAAAATTCATGAAAGTTAGAACATAAATGGTATCTCATTTGCCCTCATAAATAAGAAAAAAAAATGAAAACAATACATCTTATGACCTATTCACATATTCCTCTCATACATTTCTGTTATTATCAAACAACAGAAAATAAAAGGTAATTCATTTTGCGCTCAAAAAATAAAAGAAGATAAAAGACCCTAATTTCCTATACCTTCATAAATTTCTGTTTTTATTGCATCTCATATCTAAATCTTATCTAGTCCAACATTCATAAGTGTCTTCAAATGTTATGACGGCAGAAAAAATGATGGCCATAATCAGCAGCGCACAGTGTCAAGTGAGAGACTAAGCCTTTTTTCAGAATAACCTTATCTTTTTTAAGTATAAAGAAAATAACTGTTTAGGGACCTACTGCTTTCTCGTCTTCATCCATAAAGCTGTATATGCTCTGCTCTTTTGGTTCGGTTCTATTCTTGCGTGATGACGTGAAGGACTGAGGGGTCCAACCTGTAGAGTTATAAGCATAGATACCAATGAAACTCGGTTTCTCACATGCCACAAAACTATACAAGTATAAAAAGTACACTCCGTTCTACCTTCTTTTGATCCAACAGTATTGTAATATCCGGCAGAAAAGCCACCCGTAAATGCGCCGTGAAAGCGCCTTCTTCCTTCCTCATCAGTAACCTGAAAATCAAGAATTGAATAGGCTTCCATCAATCCCACAATTGTCAAACAAAGAACCGGAGAGGAAGCTTAAAACTTCAAAAAGCCAACCAATACAACATAATCTTATAACAAGCTATAAAGTTCGAAAAATTCAAAAGCAGTCAACCAGCTAAGCATCACATCAAATACATGTTTTTTTTTCTGGAAAAACGACAATGACAATGCAACAATCAAGTCATCGATTACCAATTAACAACCGCTTCCACACACTCCAAATTTCAGAATAACTTTCCCCTCAGCATCATACGGTGATCACCACATGTAGCACCGCGTATTGAGACAATAACACTTCAAATCATTGAAACCCTCAAGTACAAAAACATTGAATATATCACAACAAAATAAAAAATTGTATCACAAGTTAATGAACGATGGAACATCAACACAAAGCAATCCCGGAGACGACGAGCGTACAGCCGCAGAACTGAGCTAAACTGAATACAGCAACACACTCTTATCGGCCCTAACCTAGAACGAGCTCGCGCTAAGACAAAGGCAGTTTACCTCTTGCTTCCAGACAGGAAGGGAGCGCAGGTGACCGGACGCCTCGGCGGCGGCCTTCTTCTTGCGACTGGTCATCTCCTCCGCGCGCTCGATCGGCGTGCCGAAGAAGACGAAGTCCTCGTCCGCGTCCATTTTCCCGCCACGATCGGAGCAAGAACCGGCGGCACGGCGCTCACGACGTCACCGCGAAGAAGAACATAGGGTGAAGTGGAATGGCGATGGATTCGCCGCCGCCGCTGCCGCCGCCGTTGTCGGCGATCGGGGGTTTGGAGGTGGTTAATCGGCGGCGAGTACCAACAATTATGAGGGTGAGGGGAAAAATGGACCTTGGATTTTGTTGGTGGGTCCAATGTTAGACACGCCGGGCCCATATTTACTTGCCGAATAAATGTTTTTTCTTAATTAAAAATAATCTTTAAAAAATTATTATTAAAAATAAGCTATTTTAATTAATAATATTTCATAATAGATAATATAAAGCTATAATAAGATTGGTAGGCAAGGGATATACTGTATCAAGTGATTTAACAAACCCGCTGTATGACTTGAGTGATTAGTGCATAAATTAATAGTGTTTAAAAAACTAATTATAATAATTAAGTTTATCTCTTTTAATTTAAGTGATTATACCAATCCCATAAATATTAGTATAGATTTATGTTCGGGCGCTGGATCGTCCGCCCCCGAGGTGACCGGTTCAAGTGATTCGGTCCGGGTTTAAAGGGTTCGGTGGGACCGAGGTGCCCTTGCCGCACAAAGAGATAGTGCGATAAAATAATGCAAATGATAATGTCACAAGCGCCAAAATGACACACAAGCAATTTTTACGTGGTTCCTTAGGGTTCAACTTGAATCCCTAA
>JAVDBV010078496.1:0-11062 GCA_032619315.1 Piper longum
TAATTTCCTATAATAATTTCTTAAATTATTATTTTAGCTACTTAACTCGTATCTCATTAACTTATTATTTTTAAATATTTATTTCGAGTTGATATTATTTTTTAACTCGAACCGGTATCGAATCAACCTATATTTATGAAACTGCCATTCTTCTTCTCCAACCGTCTTCCCAAAACAGCTGTGCGTTGGGGTGTTTTCCGACGGCCTGTACATCGCCGGCAAGGTGCTTCTAGCCAAGCCACCACCATGAATCCACTCACCTCCGAACCGTCCTTGATCCCGACCAAGAATTGTGGACACTGGTGTCAGGATCTGCCCACAATCATCACCCAAAGTCATCAACTTGATCACGGTCGCCACCTGCTCCATTCACATCCAGCCACCGCCAACCGCCGTCGGCCACCCCCGAACATCTCCGCCGTGCTTCTACAGTTCATAACTGAGCAACCCTGGCCATGTTCCGACCACGGTAGCGCTGGAATCGGCTGATTACAGCAGATTGGCCATTTCTGCCGTCCGCCCGTTGCGTCGCCGATTCTGCCGCCGGCGAGCTCCGACGCTCCGATCAGATGGTCGTCCAGGAACACTCAACCCATGAGGGATCCTTCCTGACCAGATTGCGACCCAGTCGACGCCCTGGCCGGCCGGATTTCTTCACCCACCGTCGGCAGCACTGTTCACTCCCAAAACTCCGATTTTTTCCAATTTCTTTCTTTTTCTTTAAGTTTTGTTGATTTAAAACTTTAATTCCATGATTATGAAGTTTATATTCGATTCTAATATATGTATGCATGAAAACTTAGAAAAAAGAAGATAAAGGAAAATTACCCGAGAAAAGGAGGAAACCGGCGTATGTGTGAGGAGGAAATATGGAGATGATGTTCTCCCCTTTCTCCTTTTTATAATGTTATGAAATGACGGCTATGGTATACTTCATACGTAATTCACTTAATCGGGTAACCGGGTAATTGGGTTATCGACATAATTCAGTTAACCATTTAAACGGTTACACAGTATGGTTCACTTAACCGGTTAAATGGGTAAGTAATACAGTTCACTTAACTGGTTAAACGGGTTAATTATATTTAACCAGCTAATAATAATTATTTTAATTAAAAATAAATTTTGTCACGTTCGTTCCCACCGTGTCGAACGTTATTATTATTTTATTTATTTTATTTTATTTTATTATTTTTTTTTCCGGGTATTTACAGCAATCACAACTCTGTTTTGGGAGAAGAAGAGAGTTTGAAGATGACAGTTTCGTAAATACGGGTTGACTCGACACGGTTCGAGTTGAAAAAAATAATATCGATTCGTAATTAATCTTTAAAAATAAGTCATTTAAGGGGATACGAGTTAAGTGGCTAAAATAACAAATTAATAAATTATTAAACGAAATTACCATAATTAATAAAATTACGGTCATGATAACTGGTAAATAATTAATCGACTTATTACAAACGATTAAATTAAATCCGAGGGTTATAAGGGATAAATAAAATAAAGACTTCACCTTTTTTAAATTAATAATTGGTAAATAAAATGATTATTTTAATAAGGAATTAGCAAGGTAGAAAATAAGGTAATAAAATATAATCATGTAGAAAATCACGAAATATCATAATTAAATAAGGAAGAGTGGAACCTTATTGAATTAAATAAATTACAGATAATTATATGAGTGATATCCTTAAATTAGGATAATATAAATCATTCAAAAAATATACTAATAATAGTAACTAATTATTGGTTATAAATTAATAATTATTTTATTAATTATCAAGTAAGGATTATAATTGGGATAATTAATTTAAAATGTAAAGAAGGACTTAAATGATTATATCACATGAGTAATTAATTATATCCCAAATATTGTTGAAAGTTAAATAATTAATGATGTTTAACACGACACATTTTATATTGTCAAAAATTGATAGATTATATGTCATGTTGTTGCATGCATTTTTTACATGAATAAAATTATACTCATGCATAATTTTATATCCTCGTTGAGACTATGATCGCTGATCACAGTTGCGAGATTACGTAAAAGCTAACCAGGTTCGACCACCAAGCACCGAGTGCAACTGGGGTAAAGGAATTGACTCAGTCCGATACTGGCTGCGCCCTTCATAATCTTAGAATGGACATGTCAAAATTGACCTGACTGCCTATGAACTCTAAATGGTTATGTCAGAATAAACGTGACAGGTTATAATTTAATAATAGACATGTCAGATTAGACCTGACAGCCCATAAGCTTTGAATGGTCATATCAAAATGGACCTAACAGGCCATAAGTTCATAATAGACATGTCAGATTTGACCTGACAGCTAATAAGCTTTGAATGGTCATGTAAGAATAGACCTGACAGGCTATAATTTCATAATGGACATGTCAGTTTGGACCTGACAGCCCATAAGCTTTGAATGGTCATGTCAGAATGGACTTGACAGGTAATAAACTATGAATGGTCATGCCAAAATTGACCTGACAGGCCATAATTTTATAATGGACATGTACAAATGGACCTGACAGCTACAAATCTCAGAACGACATAAGAGATATTGAATAGGGTTTTTATTGACTTGTTTTATTTAATCATACAACTTAGTGTTTTAATCACTAAAGCAGAATTGCCTCCGCAGAATAGCAGTTAAACTAAAGACTAAGAGAAGACTGCGTGGTTCTTCTCCTAACCCAGGTGGCGAATGGATAATGAGCGGACTTAGTTTTAATTCTCTTGTGTTATAAATGTGGCTATGGGAAATGGTCCAAAACTATGGGACGATTATGACTCATTCTGATAAGTTAAACTTATTTGCTTGAATAGAATTCACGTTCTTAAATCATATTTTCTTTTCGTCGTTTAACATTAATTAACACCCGGTTTAGTTAGGGCCCACAATATTGTGAAAAATGGCGGGTCGTCAGCGAGCCACCACCGGCTGGTCGGAGTACCCTAAATGGCTTCTACTCATCTAGATCTAAATTTTGAGACCACCTATGACCATTGCCGTGGCCGTGATCGCCGCCGGAGACACCGCCACCAACGACGACGACTTCTCATTGTTATGGCCGATTCCTGGGTTGCTCGTGGCCGGACTCTCCCGGTTGTCACCACCAGCACCTCTGCCATCACTTCCTCTTTTGATCGTAACCGACGGCGCCACCAGCCATGCTGCCATCGGCATTTTCCAGCGACGGGCACCTCCGTCCCCATTCTACCCGTTTACCCACTACTGGTGATCGGGTACGTCTGCCCATTTTTGTGTCTACCAATCCACGTTCAAATCCGACTGGTCTGGTTCAGCTTGGTTCGGTTTGGTTCAGCTTGTATTTAGCCGTTTTTCGACTATTTTTGGTAATTCGAGAACACTTACATTAGTTTAGATGCATAATCACATTGTTTAGCATGTTTGAATGTTATGAGTATTTTTCTTTATTTATTTAATTATTATTTGATTAATTATTTAATTTACTAACAGAGTATATGTATAATATTTATTCGTGTTTAGCCATTTTAAGTAATACCCCGTCCGGGTATGGCAAGTCGTTAAAGGGGTGGTAAGTTATATTTTTTTAGTAACACCCGAGCCAGTTAGGCCCACGATATTCCATTTTTGGCTGGGTCGTTACAGGTGGTATTAGAGTCTGGTTTCCCACAAGCTCACATCTTATGACTCAAGTACCTTGTTGAAAGGTCTAGTAATTATCTTTTCCCATTGTTGAATATTATTAAAGCACATATGAATGAGCCATAATGGAAAAGTTTTCAATATTTTAGATGGCAGACACCCGTAGACAATCAAGCTGATCTGCGCAGTCATACTCGAACACATAGAATGTGTTGGCCCTAATCTTGACGGCCATACAGGGACTAGCGCAGACTTTAGAAAATACAAATTCGGTAGTCCAAAACATTGTTCAGCGGTTACCGAGAGTGGTAGGAGAGAATGGACCCCAAACTCGGCAGCGGGTGCCCAAGGGTGGGCATGGTTAGTTTATCTGGGCGAGTGAGGGGAGCATCCAAAACCAGTGCCACCGATAGTCCAACAAGTGGTGCTGCCAGCTCTTGATGAAAGTGACTGTTATACTGTGGAAAAGTTCCAGAAAAATGGAGCTGAGGTATTTGTTGGAGGAATTGATCAAATGAAAGTGGAGACCTGGATAGACATTACCGAAAAAGCTTTTAGGGCTTTATCTGTGCCCCACCGCCATCATGTGAGGAAACCGAGTTGTTCAGTGAGGGTAGTCAAGCCTTTTTGGCTTACCTAGTGGAGTATAAGTCCAAATTCAAAGAGTTTCTCATGATTCCTGTGGTAAAAGAGTTTCTAGATGTTTTCCTAGATGACCTTCAAGGGTTACCCCCTAAGCGGGCAGTGGAGTTTGTCATTGACCTGGCACCGGGAGTTACTCCAATCTCTAAGGCACCATACCGCATGGCTTCGACAGAACTCAAAGAGTTAAAGAGTCAACTAAAACATCCGGCAAAGTACATCACCTTAGGGAGCCCCCTGTTCTTTTTGTAAAGAAGAAGGATGGCCCACTTCGGCTGTGTATTGACTATCATTAGCTCAATCAAGTGACAGTCAAAAATCGGTTTCCCTTACTAAGGATTGATGACTTATTTGATCAGCTAAAAATAGCCAAAGTATTTTATAAAATAGACTTGCAGTCCAGATATCACCAACTATAAGTAAAAGAATCGGATATACAGAATATAGCTTTCCAAACTTTGTATGGGCATTATGAGTTTCTGGTTATGCCTTTTGGTTGAACAAATTCACCAGCATTCTTTATGTCGCTCATGAACAAGGTATTCCATGCATACTTAGACAAGTTTATTATCGTGTTCATGGATGAGATTTTGTTCTATTGAAATAATGAGGAGGACCATGTTAAACACCTGTCCATTACACTTCAAGTCCTGTGGGAGAATCAACTATTTCTGGGAAATGTGACTTCTGGCTAAATGAGGTGAATTTCCTTTGTCATGTTATCTCAAAGGCAGGACTTGCAGTGGATCCCTCAAAAGCAAAAGCAGGCACTGACTGGCCACAACCCAAGTCAGTCACTAATATCCGACGTTTTCTTAGGCTAGTAGGCTACTATCTGAAATTCATTAAAGACTTTTCCTTGGTAGCATCACCAATGACTAAGCTTACAAGGAAGGGAGTAGTGTTTGAATGGAGTAGCAAGTGTGAGAAGAGCTTCCAACCTTCGAAGACATGTCTAACGACTGCAACCAGTCTTGACCTTGCCAAATGGCAATGAAGGATTCATGATCTTCAGTGTTACATCTCTAGTAGGGTTAGGAAGCGTCCTTATGCAAGGAGGTAAAGTGGTGACTTATGCCTCTCGACAATTGAAGATTCACGAGCAAAATTGTGCAATCCATGACTTGGAACTGGTAGCAGTTGTTTTTGCTATGAAGATTTAGAGACATTACTTGTATGGAGCCCAGTTAAAAGTTTCACGGACCATCAAAGTTTGAAGTACATCTTCACCTATAATGAACTTAACCTTTGACAAAGGCAGTGGATAGAATATTTGAAGGACTACGACTTCCAAATCAAATACTACCCAGGGAAAGCGAACGTGGTAGCCAACGCATTGAGTCGGAAGGGTAAAGTGGAAAAGGGTAAATAGCTAGCTAGACTTTGGGCTATGTTAGTAGAAGTGGTGGCTATCAACCCTGTGGAACAACTAAAAGGATTACTGGCAACTATGGTTATCTCCAATGAATTGGTTGACCGGGTGAAGTTAGCACAAATGAAAGATGAGGAGCTGAATGAGATGTTGGACAAGACTCCTGACATGGGAACAGATTAGAACAGTGTGATCTGATTTAGAGGGAGGTTGTGTGTACCCTAGGATGAGGCACTGAGGCAGAGTATCCTGGAAGAGGCTTACCACTCAAAGTTCTGAATACACCCTGGTGGATTTTTACAACCTTACTAGTGGATTGGGATTAAGAGGCATGTGGTGGATTTTTTTTCTAAGTGTTAGACTTGCCAACTGGTCAAAGCCCAACATCAACTACCCTGTGGATTATTACAACATCTAGAAATACCTAACTGGAAATGGGAGTGTGTCAGTCATGATTTTATTTCTAAACTCCCATGGACTTTGAAGAAGCATGGCTCGATAAGGGTGGATTCACACTGTTTGACTAAGGCAACCCGCTTTGTCCCCACGAAATCAATACCGACGGCGGAATCCCTAGCTGAATTATATGTCAATAACAGTGTCAAGCTGCATAGGATTCAAAAGGAGATAGTCTCTGATCGAGATCCCCTATTCACCTCACATTTCTGGGAAGCTTTCGAAAAAGCTATGGGGACCAAAATGAAGCTAAGTACAATATATCATCCCGAAACTGATGGTCAAAGTGAGCGAACTATTCAAGCCTTGGAAGATTTGTTCAGAGCTTGCATCCTTGGCTGGGGAGGAGATTGGGAGAAACACTTAGCTTTGGGTGAATTCCCCTACAATAACTCTTACCAAGACAGTATTGGGATGACATCCTTTGAAGCCTTATATGGTAGGCCATGCAGGTCTTGATTGTGCTAGTTGGAGTCTGTGAGGTCTTTATAGTCGGGCTAGAGATGGTGAGGGAAGCAGCTGAAATAGTCAAGCTTATTTAAGAAAGGCCTAAGGCAGCTCGGGATCTATAGAAAAGTTATACTGATACTCGAAGGAGGGACCTAGAATTCCAAATTGGGGAGTTTGTCTACCTAAAGACATCTCCTAGGAAGGCGGTGATCAGATTTAGAACATCCGGGAAGTTGAAACCAAGATTCATAGGGCCGTCCCAATCCTGGATGGAGTTAGAAATTGTGCACATAGATTAGCATTACCACCAAGCCTCGTTAGAGTACACAATATTTTTCATATGTCAATGGTAAAAAAATATGTATGAGATGGGGATCACATACTCACAAATTTTGAAGACTTAAAGCGACAATTGGATTTAACATGCGAGAAAAAACTGATTTGCATCTTAGCTAGAGAAATTAAGACACTCAGAAACAAGGAAATTCCTTTGGTAAAAGTATTGTGCATAAATCAGGGATTAGATGAAGGTACATGGGAGACTAAATAAGAAATGGCAAGGAAATAGCCTAGTCTGTTCGTGGAATAAGATTCTTGTAATTGTTTTAACGACCCGCCATTTTTGTCAATTTTGTAGACCTAACTTGCCAGGTGTTACTCAAAAATATAACCAACTGACCCACCCTAACTGGACCGGGTGTTACTTAAATGTTAAACGATGAAAACAAAATACCATTTAAGAACATGAATTCTATTAAAGAAAATAAGTTTAACTTATCCAAATGACTCATGTTTAATATGTCAATATATAAATAGCCGTCCCACAGTTTTGGACCGTTTCCCATAGCCACATTTATAACAAAAGAGAATAAAAAGGAAGTCCATTCATTATCCATCACCACCTGAATTGGTAGAAGAACCACCCAGTCGTCTCTTAGTCTTTAGTTTGAGCTGCTAATCTGCAAAGGCAATTCCGCGTTAGTGATTAAAATACTAATCCGCATAATTAAATAAAAACAAATAAAAAACTTTTTCATTATCTCTTAGATCATTCTGAGATTTATGGTAGTCAGGTCCATTCTAACATGTCCAATTGGCTGTCAGGTCCATTCTGATATGTCTAGCTGTTAAGTCCATTTTTAAATTATTTTGCTGTTAGGTCCATTCTGACATGTCCATTATGATATTATATGTTGTCAGGTCCATTCTAACATGACCATTCAAAGTTTATAGGCTGTCAGATCCATTATGACATGTCCATTATGAAATTATGGTCTGTCAGGTTTATTATGGCATGCCCATTTAGAGCTTATGAGTTGTCAGGTCCATTCTGATATGTCCATTATAGAATTATGGCTTGCCAGGTCCATTCTGACATGACCATTCAGAGTTTATGGGCTATTAGGTCCATTCTAACATATCCATTACGAAATTATGGCCTCTTAGGTCCTTTCTCACATGACTATTTAGAATTATAGGCTGTCCGGTCCATTCTGACATGTCTATTTTGAGATTTTGAAGGGTGCGGCCTCGTGTCGGACAGAGTCAATTCCTCGGCCCCGGTTGCACACGGTGCATGGTTGTCGAATCTGGGCTTAGACCGACCAAACTGCCCACAAGGGAAAATAGAACATTTTAAATAATTATACGGACCTGGTTAGCTCGTACGTAAACCCGTAACTGCGACCAATGATCCTAATCTAAACAAGAGCATAAAATTATACATAATTATAATTTTGTTCGAGTAGAAATGCATGTAACTAAATGACTAATATATCTATCATGATGAAATTTCGACAATATAAAACATGCCATATTCAACAAATCTAGTGAAATAATTAATTATTCATGTGAATTTATCATTTAAGTTCTACTTAACATTTAAATTACTTATTTGAATCATAATTCTCACTAATCAATTTATAAATTAATATTTAATTAATGTTATTGGTATATTTATTAATTGATTTGTATTATCCTAATTTAAGGATATTAGTATTACGATGATAATTTCAGAATGGATATGTTAGAATGGACCTGACAGGCCATAAGCTCTGAATTGACATGTCAAAATGGACCTGACAGCTTATAATCACATAATGGAAATGTTAGAATGGACTTGACAACCAATAATCTCATAATAGATATATAAGAATGGACCTGACAGCCCAATAATGGTAGAATGGCTGATAGCCCAATAATGTCATAATGGACCTGACAATTAGACATGTCACAATGGACCCGATAGACCAATAATGTCATAATGGACTTGGCTGAACATGTTAGAATAGACATGACCGCCAATAATGGACATGTCTGAATGGACCTAACAGCCCAATAATGTCAAAATCGACCTGACATCCTAATAATGTTAAATTGACCTGACAGTTAGGCATGTCAGAATGGACCTAACAGCCCCATAATGTTAGAATGGACGTGATAGCTGGACATGAAAGAATGGACCTGACAGCAAATAATGGACTTGTCAGAATGGACCTGACAACCCAATAATGTCAGACTGGATCTGAATGCCTAATAATGTCAGTATAGGCCTGACCGCTGGACATGCCAGAATAGACCTAATTGCCCAATAATGTCATAATGGGCATGATAGCTGGACATGTTAGAATGTACCTGACAGCCAATAATGAACATGTAAGAATCAACCTGACAGGCAGTAACGAAAATGTCAGAATGAACCTGTCAACCAATAACAGACATGTCAAAATGGACATGATAGCTAGTAACGGACATGTTAGAATTGACTTGACAGATAGTAACGGACATGTCCAAATAGACCTAGCAGCCAATAATGGACATGTCAAAATGGACCTGAGAGTTAGCAACAGATATGTGAGAATGAACCTCGCAGCCAATAACGGACATGTCAGAATGGACCTGACAGCAAGTAATGAACATGTTAGAATGGACCTGACACCTAATAACGAATATGTTAGAATGGACCTTAGAGCCAATAATCTTAGACTGAACTGAAAGATATTGATGGTGTTTTTATTGACTTGTTTTATTTAATTATACGGCTTAGTATTTTAATCACTAACGCGGAATTGCCTCCGCAGGTTAGCAGTGTTGGACCGAAGAATAAAAGACTAATGAGCGGTTCTTCCACCGACTCAGGTCCGGTGAACATATAATAAGTGGACTTCTTTTTTATTTTATTGTGGTATAAATGTTGCTATGGGAAACGGCCCGAGACTGTGGGATAGTTATTTTATATCTTTGTGTATCAAACATGAGTTATTTTGATAAGTTATAAATTCACGACTGATTTGTTCATTTACCATTTTAAGTACTCCCGGTCCGATTAGGGTGGGTCGTTACAGGGCTGGTTAGTTGTCTTTTTGAGTAACACCTGAGCCGTTTAGACCCACGATATTGCATTTTGGGCTAGGTCATTATAGTTAATCACAATTAATTGTGGACTATGTATCCTAGGTTTTACATTCAATTTCCTCATTATACTGTATAATATGACTGAATGTGTGAAACTATAATAAAAAAGCAATAAAGTTGAAACCTTTTATATAGAAATCATATCATGATCAAGGTTGTTATGAGTCAATTCTCCCGCATTCACTGCGATCAACTTGACTGGTACCCCCATTTCTTCCTTGGTTTTTGAGCAGTTCCTCTTGATATGGTCATGTTCTTCACAAGCAAAGCATTTTGGATTGTTCTTCCAACACTCATCGGCAAGCTTCTTGTTGCAAATGGGGCAAATCAGTTTCTGACTATTAACTTGCTGATTATAGACATTCTTTCTCTTCCCAAAGTTGTTTTGACCACCTTTCTCTACCTGTTGGAATTAGCTTGCTGCTCTTTAGTTAACCCCACTATGATTGTTGTTCTTGTTCTTTACCTTCTTGTGAAGTGGTCCACATTCTCCTCCAAAACTTCTTCAGAAAGGAATGCTATCTTCACAGCTTCAGCTAAAGTTTGTGGCCTTAAATTCAACACTTGATCTTTGAAAGTAAATTTGTAAAACCTCAGTTTTGGCTTAGGGTTTTACCCAATTTTAGTTTTGTCTAGTTTATGCAATCTCAAGTCAATTCGAGCAAACTCGAGCCAAACCAGTTTTTGATTATGAGTATGGGCCCAGATGGCCATATAAGCATATTATAATAGCTTACTATGCCCGACATGCAAATGATAAGATCGTGAGTTATCAGTGTATACTGAGGTATACCAATTTGTTTGTATATCTTACCAAGATTTTAGACCTAGATTTAGGCCGTTACACCATTAAGTATTTGTTGTGGATTTTTATTTTTTTTGTATCTCATTGAATGCATCACCGGGATTTTGGACCATTGGATTATGCCTTGTGGGGCAAACTCGATTGCGAATAGGGTTTCGAGGCCCATTTACCCTTCATGCCTCGAGTCAGTTTCGAGTTCGCACGGTCTCAATCCGAATTTTCCGTCTGTATCTATATTGCTTATGCCCATAGGTGGGCCTTACTAGGCCACGAGTTGTCGG
>JAVDBV010078508.1:0-10906 GCA_032619315.1 Piper longum
TGATTAATGCATAAATTACTGATGAGATGATTAAGTGACAAGGATTTGATGAATTGTGAATGGATATTAAGTGATCTAACATAGTAAATTTAGTTGAGCATGATAAGTGATTATGATGTCATTTAGAAAAACACGATAAAATCGATATGAATAGGATGACTTAGAATTATTTATATTAATGATTATTGTGTTGTTGATTGATTATGATTATATTGTGAGTGTGATAATTAGGACTAGTTTGATGCATCATTTATTTATCGGGCGTTAGTATTTAGCTCTGATGTGTAGGTACGGAGTAGGCCGCATAGGCATGATGTCACGCTTGGAGCTTCTACCAGATCCGTTTAGGACTCGTCTCTGATTTACGCTTTATTCCATCGCATTTTCGTTTTCTACTTGCAGGACAATTTAAGTGGCGTTTTATTGGATCCCACGTATCTCGGGCCATTTAGCTGATTGCATTTCCGGATTAATAACCCTCGAGGATGAGATCCCTCGAGTATGTTTTCGAAAACAAGATCCACCACAAGTTGTCTTCGGGCCTATTATATTAAATTCCCTACCCATGTCTATATATATAGTTATCGTGTTTTCAATGAGAGATGGAAAGAGGGAGGCGGCCATGGCTTCAAACAAGGCATGTGTTCGTCTGTGGATTGATGTTGGGGAGGACCCACTTCATCCCGAGGGATCCTGCTAACTCCGCGTTTGAGTTCTTCACACCCGGAGAACATGGAGGTTTACGGGTACTGTTTAGTATAGCGAATATCATGACTTGTGGTTCAAAGGGTACTAAAGGCGACTGTCTGAAAGTACTCGGCCTTCGACTCAAGGCTAGGAGTAATATGGAGGACATAGAGGGCTGAGATGAATGAGAATAAGATTTGATGCAAGACACAATAGATGAGATGGCTAAGGAAAGAGAATGAGATGGATAGGGGATACTTCCGCTCGAGGGCGACGGCTCCCGTCAATGCCCTTGTGAGAGTTCTTGAGGAAGTATATAGTTTTTATTCAACAAGAGGGTTAGCTCTCATGTACCAGTTTGATATTAGTTATTTTCCGGACCGGTAACACTCGCTACTGACGGTTTTCTTATAAATATGTAGGTGATAAGCTTGATCGAAAGTTCCTACCTGGACGGAGGAGCAGTGAGGTCTTTTGATGATTGAATGTTTAATATTTTGTGTATGATTTATTTACGTTGAAATTTACTTGGGAAAATATTAAGAGATGATAATATGTTGATGATTGAATGAAATGACTCGATGGCATGATGTGGATTATGGAAAGAATGCACAGGTAGACTGAGACCCAAGCTTGAGACAGTAGATTACATTTTATGAATGAAATTATTGATATTCCCATGTATAGTTGTATATATTGTTTGACAGGGTGGCCCCTAACTGCACTTTTAGGGGAGGTTCTGTCCATTTTTATTTCGATTTTTTTTTATTTTATCGCAACTGTGTTGATGTGTGTGAATTGATTTGCATGTCATCCATGTAGTGTCCTGTTAAGATTTTGTGCACTTACCCATGCATATAGCGAATCATATCTTCATCTTAAGACGCCGAGAGTAGATCCGGGTCGGCTTAACCGAATCTAGTAGATTATCGAATGGTTCGGTCGCCGGTAGCATTTCCGGGTCAGTTCACGGGTGAGCCGGATCGGGGTGTTACTTAACCATTTTAAAGAAATGACATAGGCCCATTACGTTGCACTTTGGGCCAGGTCATTACAAATAGTAACAGAGCAACCTCATTACGTATTAGATGATGGGCTAGACTATAGACATTGCCTACGCTCTCAGTCACATGCCATGGAAGGTCGTGGATTGGGGTTAGCAATGGGCCAAGTGGGAATGGACTATAGATCTTTAACTTAGGTTAACTACCTTGAAGAAATGACTTAATCCATTAATCTGCACTTTGGGTTAGGTCGTTGCAAATGGTATCAGAGCAACCTAGTTTCGTGTTAGATGGTGGGCTGAACTATGGACATTAGCTAGGCTCTCGGTCACGGGCCATTGAAGGTCGTGGGTCACGGGCCATAGAAGGTTGTAGGTTGGGACTAGCAACTGACCAAATGTAGGAATTTCAGAGATGAAATTTCCTCAGGTAGGTGCATTATGAGATCCCTCAACTTAGTCCCACATCTAACACCTACTGGGAGAAGACTGTTTATAAGTGGTAATACACTATAGATCTTTAACTTGGTTAACTATATTAAAGAAATAACTTAGGCCCATTACGTTGTACTTTGGGTCGGGTAGTTACAATGTGGTTGTTCTATTTAAAGACCCCTCACCACCATGTGCCGATCCATAGACTAGCTGGCATGTACAACTTTGTGTGTGTTTTCGCTAACCTCCTCTTTGGTGTTTCCGACACTCAATTTGTGGGTGGCAGTTTGCGAGCCGAAGTTTGCAATCCGTCTGTGTGAATTAGTTTGTGGTTAGCGGTTAGATGGCCTAAGCAGATGGCAGGAGGGCGCATGGGTATGTCTTTGTTTGTGTGTATGATGTATGTGGTTGTTCTGTTTAAAGATCCCCACCACCGTGTGCCGATCCATAACCTAGCTGGCAGGGATGCCTTTGTGCGTGTTTTTGGTAACCTCCTTTTTTGTTGTTTCCAGTGGTCAGTTTGTGTATAGCAGTTTGTTAGCAGCATTTTGCAAGCCCTTGTGTGAGTTAGTTTGTGATTAGATAGTTTGAGCACAAGGTAGGCAGACGCCGAGGTAGACCGCCACTACGCCGCAAGCCTTCCACTGATAGGGGATCCCCATCACCCGTGCAAGAGCTGGTGAAGGATCTCCAGACAGAGCAAATTATGGTCTTGGCGAACGAGTAGCAAGCCCTCAGGGTAGAGCAGATGAGAGCCATGGAGGACCAGCAGCATGAGGAGATAACCTAGCTATTGGATATAGCCCAAGAGATGGCCATGGTCGTGGCAAGACTGGAGAAGAGGCAAAAAAGTGAAGAGACACCTGCTGAGGCCTCTGAGCTAGAGTGAGTACAACCACCACCACCACCAACTCAGTATCCCAATATTTCACCAGTTCCACCAGTGCAACCGACTGTAAGTCAATATGAGATCCAAGCCCTGGGGAATGCCAATGGAAGTTTTACCCCTTAAACAGAGTGAGAGAGAGGCAAAGATGACTAGACCTCATCATTTTGTAAAGGGCATAGGTAGTTAGGGCCTTTAGCAACCCCATCACACTAGGGAGCTTTGGGAAGTTGAGTGCTTGAAGAACGAGGGTTATCTGTTCCATGAGAATACAAATTTAGAAGTCACATTGGAGTGGACTGACACAGCTATCTAAGTGCTTATATACTTTGGGTGTCCGCCGGAGCTATGTGTATGCGTAGCCACTGGGGCTATGCAATAGGCAGACTTTGGTGGGACTATGGCCACACAGCCTTTCTAGAAGGCAGGGCCCTCACACAAATTTCATGTGACAAGTTTTACTCCCATTACTTCCCCACCACTTTCAGAGCTAAGAAAAAATGGAGTTCCGAACGTTCAGGCAACAGGTCTGCAATAGAGTATCAGTACAAGTATCTTATGTTGGAGAGGTTTGCCCAGGTAGTTTCTCACCAGAGAAGAAGAGAGCTGCCCAATTTGTACGGGGATTACGCATCAGTTTACGAGTGGTTGTGATGACATTCTCCTATCCGACTCTTGTAGAGGTCATTATGAGGGCACTACACTGTGAACCTGCCCATCAGGCCAAGGGCAATGTGCCATCTGGCAATAATGGGGAGAAGAACAAGGCACAAGATCAGTGGGGCCCATAGCCACAGAGACAGAGGACGAGTGGTGGAGTGATGGTGTATGCAGCCGATGGATAGTATGTGTAGAAGTTCCCCCAGTAGACTCAAACCTTCCAAGGGCAGCGGGGTGATTTCCAGATGTACCCTATTTATCCTAAGTGACAAAGACACCATCAAGGTGCCTACAAGAGAACCACCGGCTTGCGGAGACACAAGGCACCATGCAGCTGAGTGCCCAAGGAAACCTCATCGGTAGTACTGGCCCCAACAGCACCAGCTGTAGTAACAAGGGCACTTCTCATTACACCACCAGCCCAGCTTCAAGGGCAACATGAGGCGTCCAACAGCGGCAGGCATAGGGCCACTAGGGCTAGAGAGGCTGACAGGGCCAAAGGGTTCAAGGTCAGGGTCAATAGAGGCAGAGTGGCCTAGTTGCTTTTGACATTGGGTATGCACCGATACAGGATGTGGCACAGGTTGAGGAGTAGATATGAGGTGTCAAGCCAGAGCAGCAAGACAGGATGTATGTTGTGGGTGTAAAGGAGGTGATTTACCATGCAACTGTCATCATGGATACTCTTCCTATCCACTCTACACTGGCAATTGTGTTGTTTGACTCTGGTAGTATGCATATGTTCATAACCAAGACATTTGTCGTTATGATCGGTTTGTCTATAGAGGACTTAGACTATGATTTGATTGTATCGACTCTTGCCAGAGCCATACAAACTACCAGTGAATGTGTGCAAGGTGTCGTTGTGGTTGTCCAACAATGTATCCTTCTCATTGATTTCACAATTTTGTCGATGTGGAGTTTTACGCAATATTCAGCATGGATTGGATGACGTGCTACCATGCATTAATTGACGGCCAAAAGAAGGTTGTTCTTAGAATAAAAAGGAATGTGAGAATTACATTCCAAGGTAGAGGTAGATAAAAAGGAGGATATCTGATATCCTCTCAGTCGGCTCGATGATTAATAGACAAAGGTTGTAAAATCTTCCTTGCCCTAGAGATAGGCACCATACTAGGGACCAAATCAATAGCAAACTCCATCTCTCTAGTGAACATCTATAAACTCACTGACCACAGGAATTTGTGCCAACACTGGTGCTGATTGATTTGGTGTAGCCACAATGGTGGCAAGGAAGACTTCACAACCCCTATCTATCAATCTCTAAGCCCGCTGATAAAATATCAGATATCCTCCTCTATCTCTACCTCTACACTGGAATGTAATCCTCACATTCCTCTTCAGTTTTAGAACAACCATCTTCTGACAGTCAATCAATGCCTAGCGGCATGTCATCCAATCCATGCGGAGCATTGCGTCAAACTCCCGCATCGGCTAAACTATGAAATCTATGAAAAGGATGCGATGTTGGATAACCACAGCGACACCATACACACATTCACCGGTATTGTGTACGGCTCTGATAGGAATCGATACAACCAAGTCATGGCCTAAGTCCTCTACAGACAAACTGATCCTATCGACAAATGTCTTAGCTATGGACTTATGCATACTACAAAAGTCAAACAACACAATTTCAGGATAGGAAGAGTACTTGTGATGACAGTTGCATCCTGAATTGCCTCCTCTGCACCCACAACATGCATCTTACCCCCAGCTCCAGCTTGCAACCCTATATCTGCCCCTCAGCCTGTGCCACATCCTCTGTCGGTGCCTGTCCAATGTCCAAAGCAGCTAGGCCAGCCTACCTTTGCGACCCTAACCTCGACCCCTTTGGCCTAGTGGGCCTCTCTAGCCTTAGTGGCCCTCCACCCACTGCTACTAGACGCCTCTTCCCCACTGCCCTTGAGGCTGGGCTGGTGGAGCGGTGAGAAGTGATTGTCACAGTAGTGAAGGAAGTCCTTACTGTAGTGGTTGCTGCTGAGTCCAATACTATTAACATGGTTGCCTCTGGCACTCAACTACATGGTGCCCTATGTCTCCACACGTAAAGCATATGCCGGTGGTTCTCCTTTCGGCGCCATGGCCATGATGGTGTCTCTAGCACTCAGGATAGATAGGGTACTCTTAGAAATCACCCCCCATCCTTGGAAGGTTTGCATCTACTGGGGCAACCTCTGTACATACTGTCCTTCGGCTACATACACCATCACTTCACTACCTATCATTTGTCGCTACAGTTGTGAGCCCCACTAGTCTTATGCCTTGTTCTGCCCCTTATTGTTAGACAGTGCAATGCCCTTAGCCTAATGGTGCAAGTTATGGGCATGCTCGCACTGTAGTGCCCCATGAAGGCCTCTGAAATAGGCACACAAGAGAATGTCGCCAAAATGGCTCGCAAACTGATCCAATCCCGATACAAACTGGGCAACCCATTCCCTCTCTAATGCGAAAGCTACCAAGGGCAAACTTCTCCAACATAAGGTACCTGGACTGGTACTCCGCTACAATCATACCGTCTCGCGGCCTCAAAGATAAGAACTTCATCTTCTTCTTAGCCCTGACAGTGGCAGAGTAGTACTGGGAGTAGAAAACCTCCCTAAACTCCTCCCATGTAATTTACTCGAAGGCCCTACCCTCTAGAATCCCACAAAAGTCTACCGATATTCTGCATAGCCCCAATGGTTACGTGCACCCTTAGCTCTAGGGGACACCCCAAGTGTATCATCAATGATCTAGTCACGTCAATCCACTCCAACGCGACCTCGAAATTCTTGCTTCCATAGAACAGACAACCCCATTTCTTCAAGAAGCGCCCAACATCCCAACACTCCCTAGTGTGATGGGCTGCTCAAGGCCCTGATTGCTTGTGCCCTCTCCAACAAAAAAATGATGAGGTCTAGTCGTCTCGGCGTAACTATCGGTTTTCCTGGGGAGCAGAACTTCAATTGGCATCCCTGGAGCTAGGATCTTATACAGCCCTATAGTCGTCTATACTGATGGAATATTGGGATACTGAGCTAGCGACAATGGCGGCGGTGGCAGTGGTGGTACTTGCTCCTACTTGGGCCTCAACAAGTGTCTCTTTACTTGTTGGCCTCTTCCCCAGTCTAGCCACGGTCATGGTCATCTCCCGAACTGTATCCAACAGTCAGGTTATCTCCTCACCGGACCATTGCTGGTCTTCCATGGTTTTCATCTGCTTTGCCCTCAGGCTCCCCTTGCAGGACCCTAATCAACTCTGTCTGGGGATTCAGCACCAAATCATGCACCGTCAATGGGGATCGCCTATGAGGGGAAGGCCTATGGCGTAGCGGCGGTCTACCTCGACATCCTCCTGCCTTCCACTCAGACTATCTAACCACAAACTAACACAATGGCTTGAAAACTGCGGCTTGCAAACTATCACATACAAACTAACCGCTGGAAACGACAAAAAGGAGGTTAACAAAAACACACACAAAGACATACCTGCCAGGGTGTGGATTGACACATGGTGGTGGGGGTATTTAAGCAAAACAACCACATATAAGATATAGGCAAACAACATATCATGCAGGCATATCATACAACATACAGCACGCATGTACCACACACATCCTGAAAGTGTGACGCCTTAATAGTCAAAGAGGTTGGCTCTAATACCAAATTATAAACCTTAATTCGGCCCAAAGGGATGGACCGAATTGTTATATTATAATTTAGAAGCTAGTCGTTGAGCTATCGCATATAGACTTTATAGGAGCAGATATCAACCCTCCGTGGAGGCTTAAGACAAACACCATGCTTAATTTTCATAGAATGTGTGCAAGATTTCATACTATCAAGACGGATCTCAGACTTAAATAAATCCTATATTAACACCCAGTCGTAACAGAGGTAGAACCTCCCCTACAATTATGAACGGTGACTATAGAAGTGTGATGATCACTCCCAACTATAGAAAAAACATATCTCCGCTATAGTTTTGAGGCTACATATTATTGAATATATGAATTCTTACTACTTAGTTCAAGTGATTGGCTTAGGTCTTTTTGTTAGTTACAAAAAGATTATATGAGTAGTTAAACAAGGGTCATAATTAGCTTGATAATGTCATAGATATGGGTATCATACCTAAAGATGTATGGGTTGGATAAATAAAGATGTACGGGTTGGGTTAGCTAAAGAGGTATAAACCCAAAAGCTTAGGGTTTTTTTATCTAAAAGCGAAATCGCTCACCTTAGGAATTGATGGTTAAGACAGTCTGAAATGTTATCAAGCACACGATGAGTACATAAAAGACACGCGAGAGACATAGTCCTAACATCTAATTTATCTGATTAAATTAAACCAAACATGAAAAAGCCTGACATGCAGTATCCAAACAGGAATACCCAGCGCTGAAAAAGGCTAAGACCAGGCAACTTACACCATACCATATACGAACAAAGGTAAGAAGGTCTAGGCCCTACTAACTTGATTAAGGTAACAACCAAACCAACAGTAAAAAACCTCAAGTGGATGGCCTGGGTTTTACAGCTTGAAGTACATCTTCACGCAGAAGGATCTAAATAGTAGACAACATTAGTCGTTGGAGTTCCTGGTAGATTATGACATTAACATTGCCTACCATCCGGGTAAGGCAAATATGGTTGGAGATGTCCTGAACAGGAGGCCAGTAGTATGTGGAGCCAGATTGGTAGCCATGGCTATATAGTATGAGGTCCAAATAGAGGATGTAGCCAATTGATTAGTCCGACTATGACAGACCATGTCAGACAGGCATGAGTAGTTGATCAGTTGCCATGGCGGTGGTTCCTTCATGGGACTCATTCTGGGTTGGTTAGAGAGGCAGACAGTTTGTACCAGATAAGAGGACAGTTATATGTGCCAGATGTTGCAAAGTTTCCTGGATTGCGTAAGGACATCCTTCATGAGGCCCATCACTCAAGGTTCACGGTGGCTCCATGAAGATGTATCATGACTTATGCCGATCTTATTGGTGGCCAGGGCTCATGAAGGACATCTTCGATACTATGTCACGATCTGTTGTTTGTCAACAGGTCAAGATTGAGCACCAAAAACAAGGCAATTTGTTGCATCCATTACAGCCGCTAGAGTGGAAGTGGGATTGCATCACATGCAAATTTGCCACACATCTACCCCCTTCCAGGCGATAAATGGATGTATTATGGGTTGTCATCGATAGGTTGACGGAATCGACACATTTTATACCGATTTGTATGACCTATCCTGTGTCTACGTTGGCTAAATTATACCAGGACTAAATTATAAGAGTCCACGAACTCCCTAGGGAGATTGTATTAGATAGGGACCTGAGATTCACCTCTTCCTTCTTGAGATCTTTCCATCGAGAACTTGGGACAGAGACCAAATTTAGTACAGCCTATCATCCACAGACCAACGGCCAATCTAAGAGGACAATTTAGATCCTGGAGGACTAGCTCTGGTCGTATGTGATGGACTTCGGTGAACCATGGGAGGTGCATCTTCCCTTGGTAGAGTTTGCATATAACAATAGCTACCAAGCTAACATAGGGATAGCACCCTTAAAGGCATTGTATGGCAAGCCGTGTAGATCACCTTCGTGTTAGCTAGAGGGTAGTGAGCCATTGATAGTAGGCCCAAAATTGTTTCAAGACTCCTAAAGGAAAGTTGAGTTGATTAGGCAAAGGCTTATGGCAGCTCAAGATAGACAGAGGTATTATACAGATCAGAGGGGTATGGACGTCAATTTCACCCGTAATGATCGCATTTTCCTGAAAATCTCACTGACTAAAGGAGGCGTGCATTTTGGGAGGCAGCGCAAGCTGAGTCCAAAGTGCATTGGCCCATTCAAGGTATTGAGACATGTTGGAGAGGTTCCATACGAGCGTGCACTCCCACCCAGTCTAGCAGCAGTGCATCCGATGTTCCACATATCTATGTTAAAGAAGTACATGCCCAATGGACCACACCAACTTCAATATGAGGAGCTCGACGTCCAACCTGACTTGTCCTACGCGGATTCTCAACCGGTCTGTGAAAACTCTTCGTAAAAAAGAAGTGCCTTTGGTGAAGGTACTTTGGTCGTGGCAGGGTGTTGAGGAGGCCACTTTGGAGTGTGAGGACGAGATGCAATAGTGTTTCACCAGAAACCTCCCCTTTCGTGTTTTGGTTGAGTGCTATTATATGTTTTATGTTCTACGTGTATAATCCCATAGGAAATTCTAAGATAGAATTTTTCTAAGTGGGGGAGGTTGCAAAACACAAGCCGTCCACCCGAGGTTTTTTTACTCTTGGTTTAATTGTTACTTGACTCGGGTTAGTAGGGTCTGGCCCTTCTTGCCATAATTCATGTATGGTACGGTGTAAGTTGCCCGTCCTTAGCCTCTTTCAGTGCTTGGTACGCCTGTTTAGATGTTGTACGTCATGCTTTTTCATGTTTGGTCCAATCTAATTGTACATGTTTAGATATTACAACTGTGTTCCTCATATGTCTTTTGTAACAACCCAGCCAAAGATGCAATTTAATGGGCCTAACTGGCCAGGTGTTACTCAAAAATATAATGCCTGTAACGACCCGCCCTAACCGGACGGGTGTCACCCAAAAACATAATTACTAAAACAATAAAAATATAGCCCATAAATCATAATTTGACACTAAGTCAGGAAATTTATGTAACATAACAAAAAATAAGAGCCTCGTGTCATGGGTGTTGCCTCGTGACAGAGGCTTGTAATTTTACGGGTGCTACCTCGTGTCAGAGACTCCCAAAGGTGCTGCCTCGTGACAGAGACTCCCAATTTTGCAGGTGTTGCCTCGTATTAGAGACTCACAATTTGTGTTTCAAGTAATTTTTTTTTTAAAGGTGCGGCCCCGTGTCGGGCTAAGTCAATTCCTTGACCCCGGTTGCACTCAGTGTATGGTAGTCGAATATGGGCTCGTGCATAAGACGTTAGGGATCGTGCACTTCAGCAAAAGCGTCTCCCACAAAAACCAGGTGTTGCTACATGCATGACCTGATTTGGAAGCCGCTGACTGAACCGCATGCCCTACTTGACAAAGCACCGTAGAAAACACTCCAAAACACAGCCGAGAGCAAGGAAAAATAGAGGAGACAGGAAGGAGATTGTAAAACCCGTGACTCGAGTCAGGGTTTTATTATAGCGAACCAATCGGTTCAACTGTCGATTCGAGTCGAGTCAGTTCATAGACCGCACGCTGAGT
>JAVDBV010078509.1:0-16629 GCA_032619315.1 Piper longum
GAACGTGGAGGTTTACGGGTACTGTTTAGTACAGCACATGTCATGACTTGTGGTTCAAAGGGTATTGAAGGCGACTGCCTGAGAGAACTCGGCCTTCGGCTCAAGGCCAGGAGTAATATGGAGGACGTAGAGGGCTAAGATGAACGAGAATGATATTTGATGCAATACGCGAGAATGAGATTTGATGCAAGACGCAATAGATGAGATGATTAAGGAAAATGAAAGAGATGGATAGGGGACGCTGCCGCTCGAGGGCGACGGCTCTTGTTAGTGCCCTTGTGAGAGTTCTTGAGGAAGTATATGGTTTTTATTCAACAAGAGGGTTAGCTCTCATGTGCCGATTTGATATTAGTTATTTTCCGGACCGGTAACGCTCGTTACTGACGGTTTTTGTACTATATGTAGGTGATAAGCTTGATTGGAAGTGCCAGCCTGGACGGAGGAGCGGTGAGGTCTCTTGCACACATGTTTTGATGATTGAATGTCTAATGTTTTGCGTATGATTTATTTACATTGAAATTGACTCTAGAAAATGTTAAGAGATGAGTATATGGTGATGATTGAAAGCAATGACTTGATAGAATGATGTAGATTGTGGAAAGAATACCTAGGTGGGCTGAGACCCAATATTAAGAATTGAATACATAGTAGATTATATTCTGTTTATACTTTTATTATATTTGAATTGATGTGAAGTAGTGAAAAGCATGATAATATGATTGAATGCTAAGAAATAATGTTATGATGTGAATAATGAATAGAGGACATAGGTGGTCTTCATCTTATGACACCGAGAGTAGATCCGGGTCGGCTTAACCGAATGTAATAGATTATCGAACGGTTCGGTCGCCGGTAGCATTTCCGGTCGGTTAAAGGGTGAGCCGAGTCAGGGTGTTACATAACCGCTCGCTAATCTACTGGATTCGGTTAAGCCGACCCGAATCTACCCTCGGCGTCTTAAGACGGAGATGCAAACATGCAAGGCATGGATGATATGCTCGGGTTCTAATGCTTGTCCTACATGATATGCAGCAAAAACAGAACAAAAACAATAAACGAGAAATCCCAAAAAAAAATTATTTTTGTAGAAAATCGGACAGAATTTCTCCTAAAAGTGTAATAAGGGCCAGCCTATCTACAGCGAGGATATATATATACATATTTACAAACTATGTAAAACACGACAATCCATCATCGTATATCATCATCATCACTTTCATTTACACCTAAGCCGAGTCTGAGCTCCAAGGCTCCTTGTTCATTCATATTATCCATATTTACTTCATAAGTAAACTATCAAAACATAATGCAATGAAATCTTCATTCAAACAACATTAACACACAATCATAACACAATACACATAGCATGTACATGTGTGTGTTGCTCCTTTGCAGTCCTGATAGCTCTAAATCATTGTGATCCTCACCTATATATAGTAAAAAAACCGTCAATAATGAGTGTTAGTGGCCCAGAAAATAACTAATATCAAACTGGCATAGGAGGGCTAACCCTCCTGTTGAATAAAAATCATCATATACTTCCTCAAGAACTCTCACACGAGCACTAATGGGAGTCGTCACTCTAGAGTCAACAACGTCTCTTTCCATATCATTTTCTTGCCTTGGCCATTTCATTTATTGCGTCTTGCATCAAATCTCATTATCTCTCATCTCAGCCCTCTACATCCTCCATATTACTCCAAGCCTAGAGCACGAAGTCCGAGTACTCTCAGGCAGTCGCCTTCAGTTTCCTTTGAACCACAAGTCTAGACATGCTCTATACTTAATAGTACCTGTAAGCCTCCACGTTCTCTGGGTGTGAGGAACTCAAACGCAGAGTTGTCATGATCCCTCGGGAATGGAGTTGTCCAGAGCCCGCTTTGACTGGCCAGAACCCTCTCAAGTAGCGTGGTCATCGAATTCCCTTGTCACACATCTCACTGAAAATGCGAAAAGTACATATATATAGGCATTGGTAGGGAATTTAATAAAATCGGCCCAAAGACATCGTGGTGATCTAGATCTAAATTTCGAAAACATACTCGAGGGATCTTATCCTCGAGGGTTATTAATCTGGAAATGTGATCGGCTAAATGACCCGTGTAGAGTGGGATCCAATAAAACGCCACTCGACACGTCCTCTTTTCTATTCTAAACAAAACACGATGGAATAGCGTAAAAACAGAGACGAGTCCTAAACGAACATAGCAGAAGCTCCAAGTGTGGTTGCGCACATAGGCGGCAAGCTCCTACTCCGTACCTACACATCAAAACTAAATACTAACACCCGTTCATGATGCATTTACACAACTATAGCATACACATCATCACGCGTCAATCAACATACATCTACGTTGCATTAGATTAAAATAGTTATTTAATCGACCTAATTAATCACTTTGCATTTAATTTAATATCACAGTCACATGCATCCATATTTTTATTAACATAAAAACACATAGCACACAAATCATCCAATCATAGTTTCCAAGTAGGTTGAGCTAATAATCATTAGTTCTAAGTAATTAGATTAAAATAAATTTTACCTCGCGTGTCGTCGACAATCAGCGACGGCTAGGGTTTCGTCGCGTGTGTCGGAGCTCGAATTCGGCGCTGAGCTGCATCTGAAGTTCGATTAGGATCAATTGGATGAACTTAGTGGAAAACCAGGCAATTTCGATTTTTCGGCAAGTTCGATGGTTTTCTGGACAGTTCCCCCGGTTTTTCAGCGACTGTTACAGTGGAGCAATTGGGGTAACGATCGGCACCGTCTCGACGAGCCCGAGCCAATGGTGGTGACAACATAGCCGACCACGACGGCGATGGCCATTGGCGGTGGCACCAAATCTGTCCGGCGTGGTGGGTCGCTCTAATCAGGCCCACGGTCGGCTCGGCGTCAGTGCTGGGTAGGGGGGAAACGTCGGGGAGGTCGACGGCGTGGTTGTCGGTGGCACTGTGGCGGTGACGTGGCTCGAACGGCGGTGAATCGACTCAGGAAACGTCACCTGTTTGTTGGCGATTCCAACGTCGTGGCGGCTAGGTAGTGGCCGGGGTTGGTGGGGGCACCACGGCGGCGGCACGGCACGGCACGGCGGGGTGGAGTCGATCGGCAGCAAGGCGGCGGCGGTGACGGCGGCGGCGACAAACCTAGGGGGACGACGTCGGGTTTGGGTGAGGAAAGTGTCGGGGAAGGAGGTGAAATACCTTGGTGGAAAACTCGTAATTAAGTATTGACTCGATTCCTACTTGAGTCAAAATAATAACCAACTCGTAATAATTCCAAAATAAATCTAGAAAAATAGGGAAAATCCCGTAAAACAAAACAAACACCACAACATTCAAATGACAAGCTCTAAACTAATAACCCACCCTAACTACCTAATAACGTGTCCTAATGCGTTAATCGACCTAAAATTATTTCTACGGTCAAATCAATGAAAAGGAAAATACTACATACTTTGATGTATTTTGATAACTCATTTCACATCATCTCTTCAACGTTATCATCATATATTCAGGTATATGTGACTCCCATCATTCATAACTCACGCTGGTCTCGACTCAACGTGTTGTCTATGAACTAACTTGACTTGAACCGACAGTTGAACCAACTGGTTCACTATAATAAAACCCTAACTCGAGTAACGGGTTTTACAACACGACTACTTCAGTCTATTATGCAATGGACAAAACTCGTGGATCTTTAAGCCCAACACTACATCTCTATCAGATTCCTACTATCATTTGCTGGCAGCTTGATTTGGCATAAGATGGGATCATATGCTCATTATACCTCCATTACCACTACAACATACTTCGCTCGCCTCTAAATAACCAATAATCTGATATCACGATAAAAATCCATAAAAAAAATCATCTTGTCATCTCAACCAAGGTCAGTTTCAATTAGTTCTGATCAAGTCCCAAACACACCGTTATCCATATAAATCACAAAGAGAAATCTGCATATAAGGAGATTAAATAGAAAAATACCTGTCAGCTTGACTCGGAGCAGTCTTTGCACACACATCACCTATAAATGTATCTTTCATCTTAATCGACCAAGAGTGGCTCTGATACCACTTTGTAACACCCCGACTCAGCACACCCATGAACTGACCCGAAAATGTTACTATCGACCGAACCGTTTGCTAATCTACTAGATTCGGTTAAGCCGATCCATATCTGTTCTCGGCGTCTTAAGATGAAGATACGATTTTCTATATGCATGATGAAGCACAAAAATCCTGACATGCTACTACATGGATGACATGAAAATCAATTCACACACATCAACACAATTGCAATAAAATCAAAAAGAAACTCTAAATAAGAACGAATAGAGTCTCCCCTAAAAGTGCAATTAGAGGTCACCATGTCAAAATAATATATACAACTATATATGGACATATCAACAATTTCATTCATAAAATATAATCTACTATGTACTCATTCTCAAGCTTGGGTCTCAGCCCACCTGCACATCCTCTTCATAACTCATATTATATCATCATGTCAACATTCAATTACAGCATATCATCATCTCTTTGCATTTTTTCACATAAATTTTAATATATAAAAGAATATACACAATAATAAACATTCAATCATTAAACATGTGTGTGTGCAAGAGACCTCCTTGCTTCTCCGTCAAAGCTAGCACATCCGATCAAGCTCATCACCTACATATATTATAAAAAGCCGTTAGTAACGAGTGTTATCGGTCCAGAAAATAACTAATATCAAACTGGCACAGGAGAGCTAACCCTCCTGTTGAATGAAAACCATAATATACTTCCACAAGAACTCTCACAAGGGCATAAATGGGAGTCGTCATCCTCGAGCGGAAGCGTCCCCTTTCCATCTCATTCTCATTCCTTAGCCATCTGATCTATTGCGTCTTGCATCAAATCTCATTCTTGTCCATCTTAGCCCTCTACGTACTTCATATTACACCTAACCTTGAGCCGAAGGCCGAGTACTCTCAGGCAGTCAACTTAGTACCCTTTGAACTATAAGTCCAGACATGCATTGTAGTTAACAGTACTCGTAAACCTCCACATTCTCCGGGTGTGAGGAACTCAAACGTAATTTTGCAGGATCCTTCGGGATGAAGTGGGTCCTCCCCAGCATCAACCCGCAGATGAGAACATGCCCTATCTAAAGACATGGCTGCCTCCCTCTTTCCATCTTTCACTGAAAACACGAAAACTATACATATATATATATATATATATGTATAGTTTTCGTGTTTTCAGTAAGAGATGGAAAGAGGGAGGTGGTCATGGCTTCAAATAAGGCATGTGTTCATCTTCGGGTTGATGTTGGGGAGGACCCACTTCATCCTGAGGGATCCTGCTAACTCCGCATTTGAGTTCCTCACACTCAGAGAATGTGGAGGTTTGCGAGTACTATTTAGCACAGCGCATGTCGTGACTTGTGGTTCAAAGGGTACTAAAGGCGACTGCCTAAGAGTACTCAGCCTTTGGCTCAAGGCCAGGAGTAATATGGAGGACGTAGAGGGATGAGATGAACGAGAATGAGATTTGATGCAAGACATAATAGATGAGATGGCCAAGGAAAGAGAATGAGATGGAAAGGGGACACTGTCGACTCGAGAGCGACGACTCCCATTAGTGCCCTTGTGAGAGTTCTTGAGGAAGTATATGATGTTTTTATTCAACAGGAGGGTTAGCTCTTACGTGCCAGTTTGATATTAGTTATTTTCCGTACCGGTAATACTTGTTACTGACGGCTTTTTATAATATATGTAGGTGATGAGCTTGATCGGATGTACTAGCTTGGACGAAGGAGCAGTGAGGTCTCTTGAACACATACATGTTTGATATCTTTGATAATTGAGTGTTTAACATTTTGTTTGTGATTCTATTATTTTAAAACTGACATGAGAAAATGCAAGGAGATTATGCTATGATCGAATGTTGACATGATATAATATGAATTATGAAGAGAATGCGCAGGTGAGCTGAGACCCGAGTTTGAGAATAAGTACGCAGTAGATTGTATGCTATGAATGAAATTATTGATATAGATATATATGCTTATATATATATATATATATATATATATATTATTTGGACAGGGTAGCCCCTAATTATACTTTTAGGGGAGGTTCTGTCCGTTTTTACTTAGAATTCCTTTTTGATTTCATGCAATTGTGTTGATGTGTGTGAATTGATTTTCATATCACCCATGTAGTAGCATGTTAGGATTTTTGTGCATTCATTCATGCATATAGAAAATCGTATCTTCATCTTAAAACGTCGAGAGTAGATTCGGGTTAGCTTAACCCAATCTAGTAGATTAGCGAACGGTTCGGTCATCGGTAGCATTTCTGGGTCGGTTCACGGGTGAGCCGAGTTGGGGTGTTACAGAAGGAGCATACGGGTCTTACCGCAAGAAGAACCCACGTAAAGACCGGTGTTAGTATTCGATGATGCCCTTGTGTTTAAACTTCATCTGCGTGGTATGTGGCTTAGATAACCATGATCAAGTGTTTATGCTATCTCACTCATCCGCATTAAGAAATTAAGATACCTAATCAAAGCATTGAAACTAAGTCTAAGAACTGGTTCATATAACAACATACAACCTCCTAGCTGTATTACAGGTATTGCTTTCGTGTAGTTCGAAGCGATCATTATATTTTAAAATCACCCACTTAATTGCAGAAAGGTGTTGCCTCTCGTGTGCCTCAGAATGCTCATTTAGGAGTAGTATGTTAATATCAATCTTATGTACTATGATTCTATACGCATTATTTGAAAATCCCAATAAAGGTTGAGATCCGTTTTTGTAAAGTTTATACCCTATAGCCCAACAAGTAATTGTCCAACTTCTAATATTACGATTCAGTCGGTTCATCCCTTCGGGCTGAATTGGGCTATTACAACTATCACAAATCTTTTTAATATTTAATAATATTGCCCCTTTATTTCTTATTTATAAATTTTTTAATTTAATTAGGATTTGTCGCGTATTTTTTTACTATTTTATGATATTATTCTTTACTTTTTATTCCTAATTCCTATTCTTAATCCTAAAAATGTAAAAGATATTTAATGCAATGTTGCAACATGTCCTTTATAAAAGTATTAGTTTAATTAGGATTTGTCATGTATTTTTTAAATATTTTATGATATTTTTCTTTTCTTTTCATTTTTAATTCCTAAAAATATAAAACAAAATACTTTTAATGCAGTGTTATCACATGCCATTTAAATATTTAACAATATTATCCATGTATTTCGTATTTATAAAAGTTTTAGTTTAATTAGGATTTGTCACATATTTTTATTGATTTTACGATATTATTATTTACTTTTTATTCCTAAAAATAAATTAAATACAAATTTACCTTCCTTTAATACGATGTTACCTCGTGATTTTTAAATATTTTATGATAAAATAATATATTGCTACGCGTCGCGCGAGTTAACAACTAATTTAATAATATTACAAGACCAAATGAAGTGATGAGAAGCAAATATTTAGTGGTATTAAAAATATTTCAATAGCCCTTCAACAAAAATGGCATTTTTCACAGTCTAATATGATTTGGTCTTCTCGCCAAGCACCAACTTTACAGCTTATGTATATTCCCAATGAAAAATACGACTTTAATTTTTTGGTGTAAAAACATTTATGGAAAGAAAGCCTCCCAAAAAGGGTTACCATGAAAATTCATAGCATTTTTAACCATTATGAAAATTTTATTAAAATTATTATTATATTATAACAAAGAAAACTCTATTAAAATTTGCCTTGTCTACAACGCAGTCCGCATATATTAGCGCTTAAAAATTTAAAATATACATTTTTTGTATATGAGAATATTAATTAAATATTTAATTTATAATTTTACACTTTTATATGAAAAAAACTATTTTTACAATATTTTTACTTTTTCTTAATCAGAAGTATTAATTGAGTATTTTACAATTTCACCCATTTTTAATAGGAAAATATTATTAATTATAGTATGTTTAGAGAAATATAATTCAACTATGAACCCAAAAAAATAATATAAAATACAGGTAATTTACCATGCTTTTACTAAAAATAATTAGGGATCTTAAATCAAGTTTAAAGTCCTCATTTGAGTGAAATTATACTTAGCACATTCAACAAATCCCAATTTATTTAGGAAGATTACTATTTTTAAACATTTATGTAATTATATATTCATATCTTCACTAAAAAGTTCTTTCTACAACTTTGGAATCAAATGGTATATCGAATTACATTTTTTTTGTGTGACTATTCATTAACATGTGAATAAATAATCAATGAGACATAATGATGCATATGAACTTTCATTTTTTAGCCGGATATTTTTTGAGCACTCTTATAAGATTCATACAAACATAATGATAATTTAAATAGTTGATTGTTCTTCTTGCTTTTTCATAGTTTTAAATGCCATTTTTGGATCCACACATTCTCAATTGAGGGTTTTTATAGCAAAAACCTTTTGTATGACATTAAGTAACTATTAGGAAAAACCTTAAAATTTGAAAACAAAGATATTTATACCATGTCAAGGCAGGTGCATTTCATCACGCAGGTCAACGTACTAGTACTTAGGGTTTGTTTGATTGGCATGAAAATAATGTAAATGATTTGAAAATTTAAAATACTCAACCATCCAAAAATAATTATAATCATATACTTTATAAGAAAATATTTTTGAATTTATTATTTTATGTACAAATAAAGTATGGTTGCATTTAAGTAGGTGCATGATTATTTTAAAATAGGTAACCTATATGCAACCAATTTTCCACCTTTTTCTTCTCTTAAGATAAAAAAAAATTATACATGGGAGAAATAATTAATTGTAATCATGATTATTTTGAACATAATACACATTAAACATGTACTTATTTTTTATAAAATATAAAAAATATATACTACTCTTAATAAGGTTGACTAGTTTAAAATTTTTATGTCATTTACATTATTTTATACGAACCAAACATAACCGTAATGAGTTCAAAACTCAATAGTTAGATGGGAAGAGAGTGGCTTAAGCAAGATTTACAATTCTCTTTAAACCATTTTGCCATTACAATGTTAAAAAAAAAAGGAATGCAAGTTTTGGAAAAGTATGTAGGTGGATATTATTGGATATAATTAGGTTAGCACTATATCATTAATCATTAATAAGTAGACTTATAAATGCAGATGTATATCGATTCAATGAAATCCCATGCAAGCTAATTTTATTTTATAGTTTAAAAGTCCTCTTATATAAGAACTTTGTCAATATTTATACAAATAATAAAAATGGTGGTTTAAAAACATTGAAATAAACACAAAACTCATGGATTAGGGATGGTGTGATTTAAGTCCTAAAATTAAATGAAACCAAGACTGTGATCTTAATAAAGACTTGATAAATTACCAAGTTCAATTGTTAGTTCACATTTTACTGCTTACATCTACTCTTTTAAGATATGGGAAACTGAACACAACATTTTACTAAATTTTCAGACATTTATGTAGTATTAAAAATAAAAAATAAAATAAAATAAAGATGAATGCCAAACCAATCTTTTCAGTAATACATCGTGTATTTTAAATTTCCCAACTTCTACTTAAAAAACAACCCAACTCTATTTGACCAAATTTATAATTAAATCTGGCTATCAATGCAATAAGATTGACATGTTCATAATAAAGGTTTATGTTTTATCTAACTATCCTCTCTTTCAAGGACTGCTATGTGAAATGAGTTCAAGAGCAAAAACTTGTCATTTGGTTTTAACATCTGATTTTATGTAGTCTTTCTATACGACGATGCAATCAATATATGACACAAAATCTATAATGCCAACCACAAAGGCACAAATGATGATGTTAATCATGATGGTGCTCTTTTTGTCAACAAAAAATACAAGTGCTTTGCCAAAATTTCACTCGCAAGAATTGCCACATGCAAATATGTAAGATGGAATGGAGTTCTCGAAAGAACATGTTTCAGCACTTTCAATCAAATGGCATTAACCTGGAAATTTTTAACTATAGCTTAAGTTTCTTCAAAAGCTTCACTATGATGTATGGCATTCATTATTCCAGAGCCTGGAAAGTTACATTCATCAGACGCGTGTTGTTTTTTCTTTGTTCAAAAGATAAGAGTGGAAATGAACGGGAAAATGAAGAAGCCGAGTTCTGTATAATCCCTTCTTTTGCTATATGCATAGGTCAATTGAAGAATTGAACAAAAAAAAAAAAAATTCTTTGTTGCACAAAAGTCACTTACTATGAGTTGGTACAAGGGCTGATACCTGGGATTTGATTATTCCCATGAACAGTTCTACTTGTTGGTAAAGGGGAAGGTTCTGAGGGCAGGAAGGATATAAACTTTTCAATGCAAAGTGGAGCATCTGGGCTAATTCTTCTGGAGGATAATTGCGCTGTGAGCATTTCTATGCATGTTTCAAGTGAAGAAATTAAGTTCAGAATCTTTAAGATTTACAATGATTATCACAGTACGCATATCACATGTATTTTACATACCTGTATCATCATAAGAGTTGCAAGGCAGGCTGATAACAGTTCAATAGGAAGATTTGTGCTTGCACTCTGATACATCATATGCTTTGAGTCGGTAAGGTCCATCTTACAATTTGTAGAAGTTGCTTTAGCAGTGCCAAGAATGGGCTGAGTTCCATGGTCTAGAAATGACGCCAACCATTTCGTTCCCAGAGAAGAAAAACAATCAAGATGAGGGTGACAATTGTTCACAACAGCAAGTTCTCCAGCCTTGAAAAATAGAGAATTGCCTTCATTTAGAAGTGTTATAAAATTTTTTCCATAGGGAGAGTATCCAAAGTTTCCACGAGAAAACACACTAATAAAAAATCTAAAGGTATACCATGCACTGACTTTATTGGTTCAACAATTAGAACAAATTACTATTTTTTAAACAAGGAACAAAGTTTTGTGCGAGACATTAAATCCAATTCATAGTCATTTGGAAGAAGAGTTTTCTGATGATGAATATGTTAATAAGCTTATAGTGTTATTGTTCTGCTCATACTGTTGATGTTCAATAGAAAATTTTCAGAAGTTTACTACAAAAAATATATTAACAAACTAAAAGAGGAAATTCTCCTAGATGCAAATTTGTTAGAATAATGAAATACAGCACAGTTCAACAATCTCTAAACAGGTTGGTACATACAGTTAGCTCGCAATTTAGAAGTTTGTCATTCAATGTGTTCAGTCAAGTTGCAAGCCTAGAAATTTGTTTTTGATATAGGCCACTCTTTCCATCAAGCATCAATTCAAAATGAAAATTAAAAAGATAAGAAAAATTAAAGGTTTAACCTCTTTAGTCACCATGGTTTTTGCCTCCTGGAGCAAGCTATTAAGGAATCTCATCACATGAGAACCCATATCTGGGCTCCAAAAATCAGATTTTTGCAGATCACTGGAGAAATTTGAAGTCATACAATCCTCCACTTTACTATTATCACAATTAAATTCCAATTTGGAACCGTATAAAGTAGAATATAATGAGCTTGACACAGAATATGGAGATTTGATAGGGCTGGGAATAATATTCACTGGTTCTAGAAGCATACAACTGATATCCTAAATATGGAAATAGGAAACAAAAGTGAGGTTGATGAAGCATAATAAACTGAAATAAAAAAAGATAACAAAAGCATATGTTACTAGACATTTAACTTCCTCTAAACCAAGAACTATCAGTCAAGTGATTCTCAGGACTCTTAATGATAAAGCAAATCAATATTAATCATATTGAATTTCTTTTTTGACAATTCTGAAGTACTAGCCATTGCTTGTAAGCACATGCACAGGACACATGCGCACTTCAGAGTTATACATCTTGGTAATCAAACACAAAATGTTCTCTCTCCTGCCATGTTACCATAGTATCTTAAACCTTACACAATTTCTGAACAAGATCCAGTAATTTATATTGATCAGAATAGAAGAAGAATAGCGCATTCTGCATTGTAGAAAAGCAATAGAAAATGCATCAGGTTTAAAGAAATTGGTCTAGGTATGGATACCATGATCACTTCAACTCTTGCATCTGGCTGATCAAGCTGAACCGTGCAGATATTATGACCAATACTTAAAATATTCCCATTATGAAATTCCCTTGTCAAGGGATACCAAGCAATAACCTTTTGCCCAACTGAGAATGGATACTCAAGAGTAGGAAGAAGCCCATCCTCAGAATTTTTATAAACGCCGGAAAGAGAGTTTCTCACTTTTTCTCGATAATGATAGAGTTTGTTTCTTTCTTCTTTAAAAAAAAGTTCAGAAAGTCTTCTAGGTTTACCAAGTGCACTGCAACAAGAATCAAGTTATCAATTATAACCTCCAAATAAATATCTTAAGGTCAGTTGGCCTTGTCTTTTGTTACAAGATAAAATACCTGCGTATAATACTCCATTCGGGACGAGTCAACCTAGTGGGAAGATCTCCTAGTTTTGTATGATTCAAGTATTCCACAAACTCATTCTTTAAAAACCAATGGGAGTCAATTCCATTGTAAAACCACTCAAAAGCACACCATCTACGTAGCAGAGGTGATGAAAGGCAATGAAAGAGCATATTCTGTCATATTAATTGATTTTCAGAAATGAATGAAAACTAATAGGAAGCATATGTTCAAGCTACGACAACAATGGTCTGACCTTGAATTTGGCCCTTCTCCTGTAAGTAATAAACAAAGTTTTTTCAGGGAATTGTGGTTCACATCCAGCATCTGCACTAGGTTTGACCTCCTGAAAATGAAACATTTTAGATGTGTCATTCTCCTATCTTTTGGTTTTATTCTTAGCTTAACATGTTTTATGAGCAAAACTGTGCAATTATTATCCAACTTCAATGCTCTCAAGCTACTTGTAATAAACAATCAGCATAGATAAATTCTTTTCACACTACTTATTTACCTATGAACTTTGTGTCATCATTGTCTTCTTAACGTGACAGTATTGGGAAAAAAACAGTAGCGAAAAAGCTTGAAAGGCATTCAGTTCTCCATCTTGAAAAAATGGAATTAAAAAAAACGAATGACTTCACAGAGTATGGTATCCCATCTCTTCTGGAAAGGTTTCAGTAACAAATTCAAATTTCAAAATCTCCCATTACAAGTTGAAGTTACGCTTGGAATAAAAAAATTGTAAAAAGTTAAACTATTCAAACTGCTAAATTACCTAAAAGAACAAATATAATGAACATCTTACTTTGGCAGGTGTGGGTCTCTTCATCTTCCAGGTTTTTCCGGATGGCTGAAAATCATAATTCTTTTGTTCAGGAATTGATTTGCAACAAGGTAGTAAAGCTTTCCTTTCTGTTTTTTGTAGAGAACTGCTGTCTGATATTTTGCAATTTGTAGATTTAGCGAATTCAAATCCAGGTGTATTTGGTTTTTCAACGGCAACAGAAATTCCAATTTCGTTCTTGACATGCATAGAGCGTTCTGGATTATTATGCCAAAAAATGAAAATTTCTGTTAAGGAATCTAACTCAACAGATTTTGCTAGCAACAAGCAGCAAAATAATTAAGGATGCTGGTATGTTATGTATAATACTTAATGATGAAGAATCACTAGATTGAGTGGAAGATCCAGATAACAAGTTACCTGGTAGATATGCCAATGTACACAAAGCTTCTGCTGCAATCCTTTCATCTAACAATACAAAGGGGGGGAAAAACGACTTAAAGCTAAGAAAGTAGCATAATCCAATGTTTTAGGGATATAAAGCCCCAAAGAACTACTTAAAATGTACCATCCCAAAGATCATACAAAGTGCTTGGGAAAAAAAATCATAAAAGTGGGGCCCAAAATGTGTGTGTGTGTGTGTGAGAGAGAGAGAGAGAGAAAGAGAGAGTGAGAAACCTTTGGATATCCTTTGCCTCCTCTTTCTCAGAAGTGTAGAACAAAAGCTAACCTCCTCATTCACATCCTTTTTCTCTAGTTCAACACTGGCATGTTCAATACCACAAACTTCAATATTTCTTTGAGAGAGATGGTTTGCTTCCACCAAGCTATTCACTTTCCGCTTCTTTGGATTAAATATGCCCTTTTCTAAAATTGCAAGTGGGCAATGTTCTGTTTTTAAGCCTAGGTCTCTTAGTTCAGCATTTTTCCTTCCAGTGCCAAATATGTAGGTGTTTACAGTAGCACCAGTAGTGGCCTTAGCAAAAAAAGAAAAAGATAAGAGTAATAATATATTCAAGTAAAAAGGTTTAAGCTGTGTGGAGTGAAATGTAACAATTGTAACTGTAATTACTTTTATTCCATCTCTCTGAATAGGTAAAGACTCAATACCCTCTACCATTTTGCTCAAGAAAGAACTTGTTGGCAATGAGTCATCTCTAACTGAAGTTTTTTCCCTTGGCAATGCAGCTGCTTGATCTCCATTACTTTCCCCAGAATCCTGATCTGCCTTTGGGGTGGCTCTACATCCATACTCTTCAGCATCAGAGTATTTAACAGGAAAGCGTGGAGTTCGTTTGCCAACAGCATGCGGCTGTATATCTGTCATAGTGACAAACCATCGAAGAGAAATCACTTAGTTTTAACTGTTATATTTTATAAAATAGATTGTAAACTCTTTATGCATGAGAATAAGCAACCAATGTAAAACAAGGTTTTCTAAAAGAATTACCTGATTGTAATTTTTCATTTTTCCAAGGAAATTTATGCAAATGATATTAGAACCAGTTGACTATTCTTCAAAAAAAATGGATAACAACAATACAGTCAACGCTTGTTCGAATATTCCCACTAAGGGGGAGGGAAGGGGTGTTAAGCAATACACAAATGGCTGAAGCAGATATCTAGAATCTGACTTAACCAGCTGAAGGCTAGCTAACAGCAAGTTATTAGTGGACATATACATAGTGAATGTTTGAAGATTTCTTAATGTCGTCTGCAAAAAGCCAAAGATATCCTGATAATATCAATGAAATTGAAATCCACTTGGCATGAAAGAATGCAATGTAAACATGAACAACCAATGTGGAGGTCAATCTCATTACATCAAATATTCTCATCAAATCCAGAACTGATGTAAGTTCTTTACAAGTGTCTAGGTTTATGAAAAAGAGTCAGATGGTCAATAAATTGTATGAGTTGCATTAGTCTTAATGATATTTTATACACAACAACATTGTTAATATTAATATAAAAGGATTTTCTTCCCCACATGCCTAAGTTTGAGGATGAAGTGGTAATTTTAATATGCCATGACAGTCAAAAAGCCCAAAGCAAACAATTGTTCGGGTAATGTTAGCCCCACAGCCGAAAAGAATGTTTCAGGTGTGAGGGAGTACTAACACAAACATTAAATGATCCGCTTCCCCCCGAACTTATGTTTTTCGAAACATAAACGTTAAAAAAACTAAGTTCAAACAAAATAAAAATTCATTTCAGTTAAAAAATAACATATGGGGACAAAAGATGAAAATTACAATAAAAAGCCATCACAATAAAACGAGGCAAAAAAGATTGTGTAATAGACAATGAGGGCACATTAATATTTTTTTTTTAAAAAAAAGCCATAAGCTAAAGATTCTGATGCTACCTCCAGCAAATCTATTGTGTAATGAAGATAAGCCAACACGTGTGGCTTTAGCTTTATTGTGCCGCAACAAGTATGGGAGCATCCAAGCAAGTTGTCGAGATTGACTCTTGATACGAGTTTCACAGAACTTTTGATGCTTACATAAGGGAGGGACACTTCTAGTGCTGCGATCCTGTTAACTCAAATTCAATAGAAAATAAGAAAGAACCAATGCAAAAAAACAATCCAAAATCATAGAAAAGAAAGCAAATGAGTTGCTTCTCTGAGAAGTCAAGAATGAACTGTTACATACAGCTAAGCCTTAGAAAAATGTCACTCACTGTAAGAAATTATTAAAACAATATTCTGGGTAATCATAGAGTAGCAGTAAAGTCATTTATCAAATGAAATTCAGTGAGGCCTTTCACTAAACACATTTGCAACTTCAGTCACTTGATCACGTCCATTTAAGTTGAGTGTACAGTTAAGATAAGGTCTAATAAAAGAGAGATTTCACCTGAAGGCCACGTAGGTGTAAATTGAGAACTTGTTGCATGTACTCACTATTTGATTTTCTCTAAGAAAGTTCGCTCAATTTTAGGAAATATCTTTGTCAGATATCAAATATTCATGTCAAGAGAGGCAAGCCACTAAATATTTAACTCACAGGCATTTTACTAATTTTATGTCCAATTTGAATATAATAGTCTGTTTTTGTGCCAACTTTTTATTGAACACAGACAAGTTCCCATGCTTCTCAGAGGAGATGACTCACCTCAAATCTCAGCAATCTAGATACTAGAGTTTTCAACAGAATGGATCTCAAACTCTCTCTTTCTTCAGCCTACAGTCGTTATTGAAGGCTACATAATTAAATGTGCTGTCCTTTAAGACTAAGGCATGGTTCTGCACTGGTTTTTAGGTCTCAAACTCTCTCTTTCTTCAGCACACAGTCGTTATTCAAGGTTACATAATTAAATGTGTTGTCCTTTAAGAATAAGACACAGTTCTGCACTAGCATAAAACTCTGATTCAACTAAACATCTAATA
>JAVDBV010078521.1:0-14310 GCA_032619315.1 Piper longum
ATATTGCTTGGAAATAGAATCCCACTTTACTTTTATTTCTGTATATGGCTTCTGAGCATTCAACTTTTCTGGTACAATCTGATCTTAGGTGCTGATTGTATTGCGATTTCAGCTAAGATGGCAGACGAATCAACAACAGTGCACGTCAAATCAAAATAAAAAAAATGACAAGTCTATCTTTTGCAGGATCATGCATTTTACAAAAAGGAATCAGTGAGCTTTGGCCAACTGCCAAACTAGAAAAGAAATCAATTTCCAGTTTTAAAGCTTGATGATAAAGTCTCTCAATTATATCAAGCTCTTCACCCGTCAAAGAGACACTCAGATTATAAAGCAAGTCTTCAATCTGTACGACTGACGCCTACACTAGATAAATAGAATTTATGCATACCAGCAGTTGCTGACTGTTTGAGCAAAGCAATTGAGTTCATACATCTTTCTGACCTCAAATATCTCAGATGAGTAATTATCTATCCATTTTCTGTAAACATAATTCACGGATTTCAGCAAACAAAATTCACAAGGAGCAATCGCAGGTTTTAATGAGTGTTGCATATGACTCACTTCAAATAACAACCAAGAATTTTTGCTATTCACCTTGTACCCTGACATGTTAATAAAAATCAGATACACAAACACAAGCTGTTGTGGATACAAGAACGAATTTCCAATTACAAAACCCATAAACTTGCCTGAACATTTGTCACGGGAAAAGAGCACTACTCCTCTCTTCTCCCCTGATTTTGTCTACTCTTTAAGAAGATCCGGGTGCCTCCACAATTCCTCCATGTCTTCAGATGAAACTCTTGAATCCCAGTATTTTGACTTATCTACTGCTATTGGCCCTGAAAAACCATAAAATATGAAAACCTTGCACAAAAAAAAAACAGAAAAAAAGGACTAATAATCTCCCAGTGCAAGTTGAATAGAATACAAATAAACATGGCAGTGCCTCTTTGTAAAAAATCACAAATTAATAATAGTTTGGTGTTTGTCTACCTCCAGTTGATGGGACTAGGAACAACAGGGCCAGCATCAGTAAGAGTGGACTGGGTACCGTGAACAAAATTTCTATTCTAGTTTTTCAACGACCAGAATGCCGGAACTCGAGTACCGCTACTTATCAACACTCGACACTGTATGGGGCTGGGTACCGCTCCAAATACCGGTATCCAGTTACCGATCAAGCCCACAAGTATCGCTACCGGGTACCGGTCACCAATCTTGGGTACCGGTACTCGCTACCGATAGCGGTCGATGCTCACTCCATGCACCGGGACTACTCGCACACTCGAATACGCTGACCGCTCCAAATATCGGTACGCGCTAGCATTGTGTCTCGGTACCGCTACCGATCACAGCATGCGCTACCAGCACCATCCGTAACCCAGTGCCGCTACTCGTACCGATCATGCCGAGACCCGATACCACTCAATGTTCGGTACCGCTCGATATGCGCTCGGCACCGGTGATTGATCACGCCTGGTCCTTGCTCGGTACATTTGATCGGTCATGCACGACCCATGTTCATGACGCCTAGCTGATGGTGCTCGGTCACCAGCACTCAGCTACCGCTGCATCACGCACTACACCCGTCATGAGGTCTCTCGGTCCCAACACGGCTCCATGCTCGGTACACGTTACCTATACACCAGCCGCATGGACTGCCACTCCCGACAGTCTCGTGCATCATGTTCCATGCCTGCAATATAACACAGATTAGTGTGGTAGGTTATTTTCACCACCAAGATGCTCCGACCACCTCTCTTGGACACGGGAACCGTAGGAACAACTATCAAATCCTAGTCTCGTCTAGTCCCAAAGACTAGACCTGTGACACTTACCCTCTTAAATTAATGTCATTAATAACATATGTAATTTTTAATTTAGTTATGTTTATTTTACTTAATTAATAATTAGTTTAAAAAATAATTGTTTGTGCACGGATTTACGCACCTTTATTCGATTGAAGGCTGACATGTGACTTAAGATGGGTTGAGTGGAGGGCTGCTCCAAGGTATCCTTGTTATTAAAATCACGAGTTCAACATATCTATGAACACAATTCAACATAACAATAGTGTTAAGACAAAACAAAATCAAATAAATCTTTAATTTCTCATTTATGAAAGAATAACCTATAATAGTTATTTTAAAAATGGTAGAGCTTTGAAGAGATGCCAATCATAATAGAATATTTTTAGACATTTTTAATAATTAGCAATACTTCATGTTTTTTATAAATAGAGTCTCACATTTTTATTTTTTACTCAAAGATAATAAATTCTCCAAGAAGTTAGACCAAAATTGATAGAATTTAAGAGAACTCAAATAAAATCTATCCACCGAACCACCGGTCTATTTTTAATTTTTAGGCTTATTTAAGTCAAAAGGCTAATCCGACTTGGTTGAGTCACACACTTGCATGACTTGATTCAACCAGCTTACTAGCCTAACCTAGTTGAGTAGGAGACTTGCTCGGTTTGGTTTAGTCACTCATTGATTAGTTTGGTTCGGTTGAGTTGTAGAGTCGCCTGGCTGGGTTCGGCCTACACGTTCACTCGGTCTAGTTGAATTGCAAAATCACTTAGTCTTGTTGAGTTGAATTGTTCATTCAAGGTTGACTCTATTAGTCAGCCTAATTATGACTCGACAAGTTTAATTTGATCAAATATCACTTTTTAATTTACTTTAGTTAAATATTAATTAAGTTCATGCTTACTAAAGATAGTATTTAGATCGAGTTGGTACATACAACATGTATCACATGCAATAAGTGTTCCTTTAAATAATTTCATTTGTCAAATTGCAACCGGTGTTAAATGACAACTACGAAGCTTTGAAACCCCTATTATGCAAGAGATTGTAGGAAAGATTTTCTTTGGAGTTTCTTTATAAACTTTTGTAAATCAAAATATTCATAAAAAATTTGAAATTGTGTTATTTTTTTTTATAATTTTGTATTTATTAGTTAATTTAATTATCATATATTCTAGTAACATATGCACGTTGGTGTGACCCTAAATTATGATAATTGCATTATCTAAGCCCTCAACGAGGAAACTAGCAGCCCCTCATTTTCAAGTTTGTGTAGAAGGCCAACGCACGCCACAATTTGCACAAACAACCTATCAACAATAAAAGAAGAATGCACAACAAATAATTTTTTTGTCATTCCATGTGACCCAACGAGAGTTCTCGTGTCGATCTACCTTGAGTTATACTCACAATCTACTAGTTTAATGATTTTTTGCAATTTACAATCACAATGAATTTTTGTGGCACTTCATCGACTTCAAATGTTGCAAGTCTTCCAAGGCTTGAAACGGGTCTTTGTGGCACTCAAATGGAGAAATAGACATTGTGTTCGGGACGCCAAAATTAGGTAGAATACCAAATTTCACGTTAATCCGAGGCCACAGGAAGGTTCTCAAATAATTTCAGAATGAAAAGATACCTAACCGAACAAGGTTCCAGTACATTCGGTTCATAAGGTAGCCGAATCGGGCTTGGGTAAAAGCAGCTGGATCAGGTTGGAGGTTGTGGGTAACCAGGTCGCGACGGTGGGTCGGGCCTCGAGTCCGTCCTCGATATGGCCAAACCGACGGGGCAACAAGCACGGACGCGAGCAGGCTGGTGACACGACACCTTCGCGGATCGACGGACCCGGTTATGCGGCAGTGCAACTCCGACAAGTGGGGGGCTTCAGCGACGGCAATAGGAACGGCAATGGTCCTGGATGGTGGAGACTGCCCAGATCGATGGGAATAATAGGAGGGGTTAACAACTACGGAGGTCCGGTGGCGGAGACGACGACTACAGATGGAAAACTCGCAGAAAAACTCTCGGAAATAGTGGTTATTGCCGATACTTAGTGCACATTTTTCAGCGAACCAGCGGGCTGGCTGCAGCACGACCTCATCGGCGGAGGCTCTCGGCAATGAAGGGAGCCGATCGACGGTGGTTGACATTTTTTAATCAACTTATTTGTTTGTTAACTTGTTTGTTTAATCAGTTCACTTTTTTTACCAACTTGAAAAATTGTTTTTTTTAAATCTAGGTGAATAAAAATCAAATTAAATAAATTAGTTACAACATCAATCACACCGTGCATGTGTCGCTGAGGGCATTTGATATATCATTGATGTGAGCCCATTGATCACATTAACAATTAAAAATGCTGAAATAAGATTGATTAAGTTAAAATAAAGAATAACTAATTATTGATTGGCATATGTCATTAATGATACTGATATTAATGCCATTGGTGATATTGGCAAGCATGACATATCGTCAATGGTGTTATTAGTGTCATTGATTAAACATATAAAAAAAGTTGGTTATTTAAAAAAATTAAATTGAAAAAATTTAAATTATTGTTAATTAAATATATAAAAATTAAGTTAAATAAAAAGCAACAAAATTATAATTTTGCATATAATAAGTATCATTAATGATATTAATATCAATTATAATGATGACATTGATGATTAGTTAGAGCTTTTTATTGGAAGGGAAGATTTTTATTAATCTTATTAATTGGTGGGAAAATCAAAACAAATTACCAGAAGAAACTTAATTAAAGTAATATCAAAACCATCCTTAAGATAAAAAATAAAAACTAAATAAGTTTTTTTTCAAAGGGCCACTTCGATTGGTTAAATTAGCTTTACATAAATAAATCATATTATATAAAAAAATTAGTTAGAGCTTCACTTATTCTTAATTTGCGGACCACTCATCCTGCAAACAAATCATATTATATAAAAAAATTAAAATAAAGTTAATAAATAAGGTTACTAAAAATAATATTTCCTATAATAAAAATAAAGTATCATATAAGCGTAATATATACAAAAATAACTTTAGTACACTACTCTAAATCAATTAATAATTTAGATTCATGCAAAAATCTAAGTCATTTGTAACTAGTAAAATATAAGAATTATACACCAAAATCAAATGTTTGTGCACACCAAGCAGAACATTATCTCATGTTTCAACATCTGAAATTTCTCTCCACAGAGACATATGTCACATAACACCGTCAAAATAACAAGAACAAATTTCCAAGCTCTTAATGGTAAAGCCTGTCACAAGTTGAGGATGATTGATGCATGAAATTCACAAAACACGAATCTGTTTCTTAGCCAACGATAGCCAAAGGATCACACTGTCTGTTCTCATTGCAATAAATAGGTTCAAACCAACACCCACTCAATTTCTCACAATTCAATTGGCCACCAAGAACAACAAACGCAGATTCTTCATCATCACTATCTATGTTTTTGGCAATCACTAGATTTTGGTAATTCCTTCGACGTTGCAAGAACACGTTAAAATAGTAGCTCACCAAGTTTTGCCGACTTTTAGAAGGAAAGCTTCTATAAAGTGGAGATTGAGACGAATCAAAACCTTAAATTTATTTTCTTTCTTCTCCAGCCAAGCCAGTGAAACATCCTCCCCCATTTTATCAAACTTCCAAGTGTAGAAAACACGACCCAATTCACGTTTCAAAAGGGATCTTTTCTCGACCACAAGAAACCTTACACATTGAACTGAACCTCGAAGCCTGCAACCGCATGAATTAGGTCTTCCCTTACCAACAAGTTCAGCACCAACATCCCTATGATTAACTTCCAAAGGCCACTGCTCCTCTCCCAACCATCTAGCCTCATCACAATCAGGTTCTGGAAACCGACCATCCCAAACAGGGATTTCAGCTTGAAACTTTGGGCCAACACAAACGCGCTTTTTATACCGATTTTTGCCAACATTCAATGCAGATTCTGCCATGGAAGATGGATTGGACTCATTTTCAAGACTATATGAGATCCATCTGAGCAATAAGTCAAAAAAGAACCTTTGTTTTGTGAACTAATCCTTGACCTGGCCCATGTGGCTTTTGGCCACTTCCAATAAATTCTACATACATCAATGGATGCGCTCTCACCCGTTTCTTCAAAATCCATAGAAAGCCAAAATTCAAGCTTAGCAAGCTATAGATAAACGTTTGAAATTCAAGTATTCATTTTATATTTTCTATTTTTAAATTTTTTGTAAGGAAACATTTTCGTATCAAACAAACTCACCCATGGTTAGTACGAGGTTTGAGAGCCCGTGAGAATGAAACCATGACCTCTCATAAAGGTTTGAAATAAAAGTTGGCATAACAATAAATAAACATTTACATCCCCGCCCCCCAACTCGGGAAAAAGCTAAAGGAGAAGAAGATGACTTCTTTTTCTTATTCTTCCACTAGATACCAAAAGGGTGTTGAGGGCATAGATCTTAAACTCCGATCTTTGCATTAACATACGACAAAATTTTAGATGGCCGGATGTCCTCGCGATACCAACCATGTTCCTTTATTTATAAAATAACAACAAAAAAACAGACCCCTCACAAAAAGAGGTTTGAAATAAAACTTGGGATAACAACAAAATAAACATTCATGTAGACGATGCAAGCTCGGTATAAAGGTCCAAAGAAAAGCAAAGAAGATAACAACAAAAAAACAGAACTCTCACAAAGAGAGTTTTGAACTAAAAGTTGGTATAGCAACAAAATAAACATTTATGCACCAAGTACCAACGCCAACCCGGGACAAAGGTCAAAGGAGAAGAAGATAACAACAAACAAACAGACCTCTCTTTGTGAGAGGTTTGAAAGAAAAGTTGTCATAACAACAAAACAAACATTCATATCATGAACCCTCACTGGCAACAAAATAACATTCATGAGGCTGATCCCAACCCAAGATAAGGTCAAAGGAGAAGAATATAACAACAAAAGAAACAACCAAATCCAATTTGTGAAAATCTACTCTTATTATTAGAAAGGCAAATAAAAAATTGCTTTGTTGAAAACTAGGAAATCATCCAATCAAAATACCAAAAAAAAAAAATCAAATTATTACAGTCTATCTTCTCATTCAATTAGAGTAGCTTTAAAATTGAAGATACCTCTAAGATATTAGAGATAATAACTAATTCTTTCTCATGATACAATGAGGGTCTATCTCAAAAATTGGAATCTATCTCTACCGTATGTGCATACAAGGTGCATATATTGCCTACTTAAGATTAAACTTTTTAACGCAACCCTTAATCTTAACGCTAACGCTAATCCTAACCTTGAACCTAAGCCGTAAACCCTAAACCATAAATTAGTAGAACCATTACAATAACAAAGCAACCAACTAATACTCATGAAGAAACATAGCCTATTCCAAATCTCATCAACAGCAACATTGATTCACCAGCATCAAAACAAAACAAAACAAAGCACATACAATCACACACACATTCAAATCAAATCAAAACACCATAGCAAGAAATATTCATACCTGCAATAGCGATCGATTGAACCTCAAAGATCCCGGCCTACCCCATGCAAGAACTTCCCTAGCCCCAGTTGCCTGCTCCCAATGCCCACCCAAAGACATCTGATCCCCTCCCAACCCTCGGGTTGGAGCACGAGGATCCATGGCAACACCACATATCCACCCCAACGTATCCCCCAACCCCTCACCACTCAAAATCCACCACTTCATCATACTCCTCCCTCTTCCTCCTAGCCTGCAAGCATCTCGCACCCTTCTTCCCACCATGTACAACGACACCATTGAAACTTGCCGGTTCTTGGTTCCTCTTCGCCCACGCTTCCAAAACGCTAAATTCGTCGGCAACCATGGAAATTTTACCAAAATCCCGGTTACGCAACTTTGGCCTACAACTCCACCTCTAAGGGTTTTTCGCCTTAAATAGATACCAGTTTTTTTTTTATCAACTTTTTTATATCAAGTAAGAATACTAAAATATTAAGTTTCTGTCTAATCCTAATAGGAGTTTCCTAATATAATTATTGTTTATATTAATCTAAATTAACTAATATCTGATTTATTTTGGAAAGAATCTTCTACTTAATGAATTTCCTATTTAAAAAACACTTATTATAAATATATTATTAATTATATTGACGTCTAATTTAAAAATGGACAATTAAAAGCGGAAGACTTGAACAATTAAAACAGTAAAAGACATAACAACCACTGTCGAGTTCTAATATATTCAAAGTCACTAATTACTTTTGGTGACCACGTAAATCAATTAAGCTGAAACTAATTAAGGACTTACACTTTAGTAAACTAATCAAACCATACAAAATTTTGAATTGAATTAAAACTTGCTCACCCATTAGTCTCTGACAATCAAGTAAAAAAAAGGAGTATTAGGTAGAATAAGTACAGAGAAAGTAAACACTCAAGTTCTCCTAAGAACGAAAGAGCAATCCACCTCTAAATCTTGGACGCAAGCATGCAAGTAATGTTCCTCAAACTGCAAGGGCAAAGTACTCGGCACACAATCCTAACACCTTACAAATTATAAGTAGGTTCAAACACACAAGTAACAACCTCATCAAGCCTTTAACAACATTGCTTTAAATTAAATAGTACGAGAAGGGATTTGTTGTGCCAAATGTTGCTGCAAAATCCTTCTAGCAGCTCTATCATTGGTTCTAATTACCATAATTTATGGAATATAACTGTACGTTACAGCTTTTTTTAAAAAATTCAGCTAATTCAAAAGATTTAAACCAATAAAAAACTTGCTAAAGGGTGTTTATTGTAGTGAGTGCTACAACAAATACTCTCCCACATAATACTCGTACATATAAAAATGAAAACACAAAGTGGTTTACAAAGTAATATGATATGTCAATTTAATGCTCTATACTTGCACCCTCCCTAGAGTTATTCAAAAGGCGCTTCCCAATGTCTTAATTATAGCCCAAGAAGCCTTATCCAAAAATAGTAACTTTTATGCTTTTGAATTTACCACATTATTCTTTCCAACCGTTAGTTTTGGCAAAACTGGAAACCCTTGTCTCTGAAACATATCGTAATTAATTATCAAATACTAAGAATAAAAATCGAGTAATTGACACAAAAGTTAATTTTTTATTAGTATGTATAATAAGGAGTACAAAATAACAAAGATCATTCTATGTGCAATGAATTTTCTCTCATTCCCCTCACAATAAAAGCTTGAAAATAATCACTAAATCCATATGGAGGCTTGTAGATGAATCTACAAGTGTATGGGGTTCACTCGACCCTATCCAAGTCAGAATTAATTAGCTTGCCGTGCCAAAACATGTATCTAACGAATCGACTCGACCAACTTGAGAGGAAGTGGCTCAAACAAACGGAGTTGGCTCAAGGCTGACTAGTTCGCTTGTGTGAGAATACGTGCCTAATTGTGCAAACCATCTAGGTCAAGAATGGAGTTCAACTTGTATGAGTTAAGTCACGAAGATCTAACCCACCCCATGTTAGAACATATATTTAGTCCTCTTTTCCAACCAGCCCAATCGAACTGATGACTCAATCGAGTTAAGAATTAAACTTATATCGATTTATACAAGTGGATAGATTTTATGAAGCTTCTTACTCTTAAGCCTAGTCTTTCCGTTTAGCTTTTTATAGTGTCTTTAATCTGTGAAAAAAAATTTTAAATGAGAAATTATATTTATAGAAAATAGGGGTTGCACAATTACTATGGGAACAAGAAAAGAATCATAAAAATCGATAAAACTTTCCCTAACGACAGTTTTGTAATAGGCTCTCCACCTTCTTTTCTCCTGTCCTCAACACCCACCTATTCTCTTCTTTTTTTCCAATAAAGATATTCACGTTTCAAATTTTACCAACATGGGTCTCTCCATATGAGGTAGATTTTCTCAAATAAACAATTTTGGTCTTTCTCATATTAATAACAAATTAGGGGCTATGATCTTGTTTTTATTTTTTAATTTATAATTTATGTGCATGCATTACAACTATTTACTTTCTATGCATGGCCGGTTATCAATGGATCTCCTGAATAATTTGTCATAGATTCTCGAAACTTTGAAATGTCAGAAAGTTCGACTTCAGTAATTCTTAAAATATTAGAAAGTTCTTGAATAGATGATTGGAGTATTCGGCACTTTGAGGTAAGCTGATCCCCCGTAATGTAACATTTTTGGCACGTGAGGAGCATGTTGGGATGTTAAACGAGCGAGCTAGTCAAGTTCGACTTGTGTTCGAGTTCGGCTCAAATAGTTCAAAGTTCGTACGAACTCGACTCGAGATCGAACTAGTTTTAAATATACATATTCAAATTTGACTCAAATATTTTTTACATGTTCGAGCTCGATTCGAGCTCGAATACATTTAAACTGCGAGGTCAAATCTAGCTCATTCGTGAGCTTGAAACCGGCTCGTTTAATAAAATTTAAAAAATGAAGTTGGCAGGTCAAGGACTTAATTACCTACCATCTCAACTATCTCACCTTTTTGCTATTATATTGTATATAAATAAATATAATTAGTTACAATTAAACCTATTAGTATATATATATAATATAAAAACTATATTATTATATTATTTTATCAAGCGAGTCGGGCTACGAGTTGAGTTCGAGTCGAATTCGAGTTATAACCGAGTCGAGTCGAGTCGAACACGGCCCTACTCAAGCTCGGCTTGTAGGATTCGAATTCGAATCGAGTTCGAGTCGAGCATTTAACTATCGAGTTTTAAGTCGAGTCGAACTGAGCCGAACTCAAGCTCGGCTTGTAGGATTCGAATTCGAATCGAGCACACGTAAGCATCTGCCATCATAATAGTTGCTTTGCCTTGTAATTCCTTGGGTTTTCCTCCACTTGTGGGGTGACTTTTTTTTAATCCAGCTTGTATTAATAATGGTTGAAGTTAGTGTGATTTTTGTGTGGGTGATCTTGTTACTTGTTAGGATTCTTTTGTGTCAACCTTTCAAGATTATATTGGGTGTGTCGGTTTAAACCCCCCTAACTTCCTATCTTAATTGGGTGTGTGGGTGTATTAGTAGCACGTTGCCTTGGGGTAAAAAAAAAGAGGTTATATCCTAACCCAAATGGTTTATTTGTGGCTTGTGTTTGTAAGTGCTGCCTGTTTGTTTGAAACTTTGAATCAATATTTAAGTTCAAAAATAAAATTTTGAAGAAACTCGAAGATTTTCTTGTCAGAGATAATTGGAGATTAATTTCACAAAATACGAACAGAAATGAAATATTTAGTATGAAAAAAAAATCTAAAATATTACAAGATACAACCTCATACAGAAAACATAAATTTAACATCTCTATTATAACAACAAAGTCGTGCCGTAGAAACATGATATACATTTGACGAAAAGAACGGATCAGATTGAACAAGAAGGGCTCAACATGGTCGAGTCAGCGCCGCCGCCGGCGATGAGGCGGAGGAGTGCGGCGGAGAGCTGGTCCTGGGCATAGACGCGGCCGGCCATCTTCACGGTGACCTGCTGGATCATCAACTCGTTGACCACCGACACGCTCGCGTAGAGCAGGTCCAGCTCCATCTCCTTCAACGCCGCCGTCAACCTCGCCGCCGGGTGGTTCGCCTTCCCGGACTGTATCCTCACCACCGCCTCCCTCCCCAATATCTGCACGTCCACCTCCACCCCCGTCACCCGAATCCTGCCGCCGGCCGCCGCGCTGCTGGCCCCGGCGGCGGGGCGGGGGTCGGGGTTGAGCGAGTCGAGCTGGGACCGGAGGGAGTTGCGGTCGGATTGGAGGTCCTGGACCTTGGACCGGAGCTCGTTGATGTAGGTGATGGTATCGCCGAGGAGGGAGGCCTTGTCCATCTTGGACACGTTGGGGACGACGGACCGGAGGGCATAGAACCGCTGGTTGAGCTTCTCCCTCCGATGACGCTCCGCCTCCACGTGGTTCAGCGGCTTCTCCCCCCCGTTCGCCGGCTTCCGCCCCCTCTTCCTCGGCCGCTTCTCCGCCGCCGCCGCCGCCTCGAGATCGGACTGATCCGAGTTGCAGAGGTGGTTCGCTGCCGACTTCGCGAAGGAGAGGATGCCGTCGTCCGAGTCGGGCGGGCTCGGCCGCTGCCTACTATTGTCGTCGTCGTGGTTGGGGAAGAGGAAATTAGCAGGGTTTCCGCGGGCTTCGCCGCGGAAGCTCAGGATCTCGCCGGATTCGGGCTTGCAGGGGGCGGAGCTGTGCCGGATCGTCGTCTCGAGCCCGAATTCGGCAAAATTGAGCTCCCTCGTCGTCATGTACCCCGCGTTCCGGTTTCGATGCAACTCGATCGACTTCGAATTGGTGGTTGTGAAGAGCTGCGGCGGCGGGGTGGAGGAGGTGCCGGTGGCGGCGGTGGTGACCTCGCCGGCGGAGGGGTCGGACAGCCCCAGCGCCGACGGGTCGCTCTCCCCCTGATTGACCGGCCACTGCGCGGCGCCGCCGCCGCGGATTTGAGATTTCCCAGCCGTCCTAAAGAGGTGCTCGACCTTGGCCATGAGGTCGGAGCTGTGGTGGATGAGGTCGGAGGAGCCGAGCTCGACCACGCCGCCAGCGACCGGGATGCAGACGATGGTCCGGATCCCGAACGCCCAGGCCTGGTGCGCCCGGTCGCAGCTGCAGGCAGCGAGGCGGTCGCCGCCGGCCGCCCAGACGGGGGCGGCGGAGAAGAAGGCCTGGCCGGGGAGGCCGGCGCCGTTGGCGAAGGACTGGGTCATCGACATCAGGAAGAACCATTCGGTGTCCGTCACCTCCTTGTCCACCGAGTTGTCCTGCCCCCCGTCGCCGCCGGCGCCGGAGACGAGCACATTGAGCTCCCGGAGCACCTTCTTGCGGCGCTCCTGCAAGGCGCGGGATGCGGCGGTGGCGACCGGCCGCCGCTTATCCTCCTCCCCACCCTTGTGGTAGCCGTCGCCCCAGCCGAGCACGCCGGCTCCGTCCGCCGAGGCTTGCCAGTAGATGGCGTAGGTCCAGCTCTCCCAGGCCGTGTCGATCAGCTTCTGCAGCCGCTGCTGCAGCGACTCCTGCAACGTCTGAGCTGGGAGGTGGTGGGGCTTGTGGTCGGGAAGGGAGGTGGTGGAGGATGAAGACGGCCAGGGGAGGGGGGCGAGGTCGGAAGCAATGAAAGCTTCCATCATGGAAGAGTTGTCGTCTACACAGCGGTTCATGGTTACTAACTGACTACTACTGCTACCCTAGTACTCTGCTAGTCGAATTGATTCAATTTCTATCCATGCAGAAAGATCCGGCAAGTAAAGAAGCTAACTCTATCCGTTTCCAGTGGACTTCGTGATCGCCGTTGCCGGAGACGTTGGCTGTGGAGGGTAGGGGTTTAGGTAGAGGAGAAGGAGGTGTGGGGGAGATATAGAGGAGAGGGGTGGCCACAATGGCAGTGGCCCCTCCTCCTCGAATCCACGTAAAGCTTTCCGCATCGGCTTCACTTTTTTGTTTCCCCCTGAAAAAGAAGAGGTGGCTGTCGCAGTAGATCTGCATTTATCACATTTTTTAGCATCTTTAGTTGCTTTCACTCAATACGTGGCTATTGCAGAAAAAAAAAGCCTTTTCATAACTTGTTTTTTAAAATTTTGTTATTATGCAATAGGTCCGGGAAATGTCAAAAACTTATTTGAATTTATGAGACTTCTTTAAAATTACATCCATTATCTACTAGGACTCTTGTGTTTCATTGACGGTGAAAGAAATATAAAATTTACATATAAAAAGTTTCTTCGTGTTTGGCTGTTTATAAATTTAGCTAATTTTTTTTTTATTTTCGACCAAGTCAAGTCTATAATTTTGTTTAGTTGTCCTAAAACTGTATGAAAGAAATGTAAATGTGAAGGTTAGAAATTTTATTTGTTTGGATATTTTCAAATTTAATCATTTTTTTTAATTTCAGTCAAAATAAATTTATGCAAAAATTTTATAAAGAAATATTTTTATATGAAACAAAAAAAATTTGGAAAATCTTTGAAGGCATGTGCATATAAGGAATAATATTTTATTTTATTTTATTTTCTTACTATTTAAATATATAAATATTTTTTTAAATTTTTTAATATTATTTCATCTCCTTGCATTTATATTTCATAGGAGTTTTTTTTTCATTAATATTATTTTCATGCTAATCACATGAACCTTAGGTAAAAAATTTACAAAGTAATATTTTCTTGTGAGTCATACAAGTACTTGTGAAAAATTTTAGGAGACACAAAAGGAAAAATATTTTATTTTTATGTTATTTTATTACTATCTAAATATATAAACGAAATCTTTAAAATTTTTATGTCATTGAATTTCTATTTTCTATGAAACATATTTTTTTATTTATATGTCAATCAAATGGTCCATTAGTGATCTAGATGGTGATTAATATATATAAGTTGCATATATAAACTAATAGGTCTTGAACTTAATTAATATTTTTTAAATTTTGGCCCAACACTTGAGCCTGAT
>JAVDBV010078522.1:0-11337 GCA_032619315.1 Piper longum
ATGTAATTATACGGCTTAGTGGTTTTATCACTAACGCGGAATTGCCTCCGCAGGTGAACAACTTTGGACTGATGCTTAAGAGTGTGATGGATGGTTCTTTTACCAAAGTAGGTTGGTGAATTGATAATAAATTAGACTTCCTTTTTACTCTTTTGAGTTATAAGTGTGGCTACGGGAAACGGTCCAAGACTGTGGAATATTTGCTCAAGTAGTTAATTTATTTCTTCATTTTGATGCATGCTATCATAATATGATTTATTATTTTTATGATTAATAAATTTCTAGATTTATTTGCCATATTATAATTCAAGTTTTTGCATGTTATGTTTATAAAATTGAACTTTTTAAGTAACACTTGGCCCGGTTCGGCGGGTCGTTACATAAGGTAACTAACTACATTTTGGAGAGATTGATGGGGACTTTGACAAGTTGTTTGATAGTCGATCATTTAAATAGTTGTCAAAACTAGCCATTAGAAAAAATAAACTTTGGAGTATTCAAATCCTAATAACTACTATTTTGGGAAGAAATTCCCTATGATATAAATAGGGCCTTGGAGATGTTCATGAACCCTTAAACCATCTTGGACCTTTTGGATATTCAAGCCTTTTAATTAGGATTATCTACTCATTTTGCTTGTAATCAGCCTATTACTTTCATTGTTTATTCTTAAGATAGTTGTATGTGATGCAAGACTCAAGTGTGTGAGCTTGAATTGTAAACTTCCAAGGTGATGGAAGTGTGTGTGAGTACTTTGTCTTTAAGGTTTCAAAATGCTAGCTTGGATGACTCCTTAGTTCAAGGTGTAAACTAGGTGAAGGAGGGGGCTAGCTTCTATGGTGTTTTACTCCTAGGGTGCTAAGAGTGGTTGCAAGATTCCTTAATACTTGGTGGGTTCTTGTAGTGGAAGGCTTATTGGTTGTAAGCTTTATTAATACTTGGTGTTTGTAAAAGAAGGCTTTTTATTACTTATAAGTGTATAAATTTATTGTCATAGTAAAGCTAAGAAGGCCTACACATTTAAGGACTTGATAGTATCTTCTCTCCTATCCCTTCCCTCTTGTGTGCTTGTTTTGGATTGGTTTATTTCTTGTGCACACTTCACTTAGTTCTCTTGTATTTAATTTGATCGTTTAATAGAACTAAGTGAACAAGGTCATAGTCACTTAAAAACTTGCATGGTTTGATTAATTCGCCAAAACAAGCATCTTTGTGAGCTTAAACTTGTACTTATTTGCCTCACTTATTATTTGATTGCATTGTTGATCATCTACATGTGTTTAATTGTGAAATATATCTTTTTTTTTTGCTTAAATCATTTAGTGTTCATTCTTGCGATCATTAAGAGTTGATTTTATTAGTTAGCTCTCTTCCACATAGGTTCCTTCCATTAAGATTATGAGAGAAAACTCCCCATAACACAACCTAATATAATAATGCAAATAACATAAATAAGCACAACAAATATGATAAATAAAGTAAGAGTGTATATGACCACCATCTCTATGCACCATTTCTAACAAGTAATTAGGGAGGAAGACCATAGTCATCCAAACTAGTTACTCCCACCTAATTGCACATATACATCACACCTAGAATATATAACATCAATATAAATCTACTCTATGGTCATCCAAACCGCTGCCTCAATCTTAGGCTTGTTGCTCCTCCTTCATGGCCTTCTCTTGCAAGCACTTATACATATACTTCTCCACCACGACTTCAAGCGTTCCATGTCTGTACATGTAACATGGTGTGTGTGTGTGTGTGTGTGTGTGTGTATGTGTGTGTATCTAATTATACAATTAATTCCTAGACTCTAGGGTTTGGATAATACTTACAAAATCATGTTCAACTTTTATACCACAGAGTACTCTGCTTGCAAAACATTCTTAAAATAAGAGACCACACTCCCATAAAAAGGAAGAACACAACCACAAGTCCTGAAGGACCAACAAATACATAATTCATCTCAAGTCATGACCATCCACTACAAAACTTCAAAAAGATAGGATACATGTCATCAACAAAATAATACATGAACATCAATACCATAATACATGGACACCAACACAAACAAAATAGTGCTCCTCCATAAGTCCATGTGATCTATCTAATCCATCCATGCCAACCACCTCCAAGCCTGCTCATATTTATATATATATATATATATATATATATATATAAAAGAAGATGTGTCAGTAATAAGATGATCACCAGTCTCAATTTACTAATAAATAACAATTGAAAATTAACAAATGGGCATATATACCCACAGGAAAATAAAAAAAACTCCAAAAGGTCTTCACAACGGCAAGTATATATGAGAGGCAATAAGCACTCTCTTGAAACATGATAAATACATGCTATGTGAGCAATGACATTACATACATCATAAACATGACAAGATTATGACCTTTCACCACCCCATGTGGCTCCCGCCATAATATTCACGATTTTAAAAATAACACAGCATAACATGGTACCCTATGATCTCTACACTGTCCAAGGTTGAGGGATGTACTCATGTGTAGGTTACATGAACATATCCCTCTGTCATAGGCAAAAAAATATACACATACATGAATATATATTGGGCCTGGGTAGGGAATTATATATAGTGCCAAAGCTGTTATAGCTTAATCTTATTATTTTTCAAAAATTTATCAAAGGATTCAATGAAGTTTTATTAAACTGTAAAATATTGGCTAAAAGACCTGAAATTAGGGGATCTAATAAAGTCCCACTAATTATATCTTAGATCATGATTAGATAATCAAAATTTTATGGAACCAATCAGAAATAAAGCAAAGAGAGCCATTATGGACTAGATGAGAAGAACTTCTTGACCTATGATAGCAAACTCGCATTTTAACGTCTAACATACAACAACACTATTTCAAACTCTATTTATGATGGATGCATGTCATGAGATGCAAGCAATTTAAAAAATCAAGACCTTACCACAAAAAAAAAGGCATGGCATCAAGCATGATTCACGTTACGTAAAAACAAATGCTCATAAATTACCTCATCGCTAAACATCATCCAAATGGTCTGCGATTTTAGTACATCAAAATTATCATTTCAATAAGAATGCTTATTAAATTTTACATGAAAGTATGCGGTATAGGCACTTAATCAAATTTATGAAGTTGAGTTTATAATCTGAAATATTTGATGTTTGTCCATATAGTCTACGGTGGCAAATCTTATTATCTAACCAAATGAAGTCCAATTGGTATGAAATTTTAAAATATTTTAGGTAACACTAGGAAGAACCTCTCTATAAATGTTTGGGTGAAAATTCCTTTGTTTACTTCATTAACTAAATTTTTTGTTGGATTTTGAGTTTTAAAAACTACTTTTATTATACATTTTTTGTTGACATAGATGCATGAATCAATGCATGTAGTTGATTTGAAGGCAGAAGTTGAACAACTTAATCTTACTTCAAGTTATTAATTTTGTTAGTTAAATTGTAGTATACAAAGAGTCCTCACCTACTCTTGTGAATAGTAGGTGATAGGAGGTATGATAACCACAAGAGATATAGAGAGCAAAGAATAAGATCAAGGGCAAGCACTTGAATCTCATTCCCAACCTATTTGCTTGTGTTCAAATCTTTGTGTTTCATTAACCAATTTTTGTTAGGTAAACACATTTCTCAAAATTATAACTTTGTTCTTATACCACTTCTTGGGCCCTTCGGGCCCCTAACCAAGCACTAATACCACTATTGGGCCCTTTTGGCCTCCCAACAAAGCTCTGGTACCACTTGTTAGGTAAACACATCTCCCAAGATTATAACTTTGCTCTAATACTACTTGTTGGGTACCCCTGGGCTCTAATACCACTTATTAGGTACCCCTGGGCTCTGGTACCAATGTTGGGCCCTTTGGGCTCCCAAAAGGTGACTTGCAATAGGTGTCACGGGCCTCTCTTAATCCAAAAATTAACTCAAGGAATAAGACTTTTCCATTAGCCTATATATAACTCACCAATATCATCTACGACCGATTTGGGATAAAGCCAACAATTTTGAGAGTCTTTCTATAGTTATTCTTGGCTTGTGAAACAAAAAGTAGTTGCCTCCCTTGTTGGTGCACTTGCGTAGGGAGAAGAATCTATTGAATTATTGAAGTAATTAGCCATTGGGAGATCCTAGTGCAGAGGGCAACTATATTAATTTGAAGCGTGCACCATGACATGCCTCAAATTATTCCTATTTCAAGTTGGATTTACTGTATTTAGTTCATGTAAAACCCGGGCCATCCGCCGTTTACTGTTAGTTCGGTTATTACCTCATTCGGATTAGTAGGGTTTAACCTTTCTTGCTGTGGTTCGTGTATGGTATGGTGTAAGTTACCCAACCTTAGCCTCCTTCGGCACTTGGTACCTCACATTTTCATGTTTGGTAAGTCGAGTCATATATTGTTAGATGTTAGCACCGTATCCCTCACATGTCTTTTGTTTACTTGGTGTGTGCTTGATAGCCCTTTTAGACTGTCCTAACCCCTCTTTGGGACCTACAGTGAAATTTTTGAGGTGGGCCCGATCGCCTTAGGGTAAAAACCCTAAGTTTTTGGGCTTTTGGCTGACCCAATCCATACTTCTTTTGCTAACCCAACTCATATTTCTTTATCTAATCCAACCATACATGTTTAGGTATGACACTCATACCTATGATATCACCAAGTCAACTCATACCTCTTTATCCAGCCCATACTTCTTTAGGTATGACACCCATACCTATAACATTATTAAGCCAACTCGTCCCTTTTTATATAACCCATACCGATTTAGGTATGACACCCATACCTATGATATCACAAAGTCAACCACCATTTTTCTATAAAACCCATCCCTTCCCTCACGTTCTCACCATTTCTCCTTCCCTCCTCACCTTCAACAACATTCTTCTCTCCTTAGCCTTCTTCTTCCTTCTTGGAGCTTCAATCATCCTCCACTTTTCTAAACTCCTAAGGTGGTAGGTTTTGAGGTTGGATGCCTCAAAAGGCCTTCCCTTGTCTTCCCTCATTAGTTTCAGTTTGTGCCCCTCGTTAGTTTCCATTTGTACTGCGACTGTTGCTCGTTGTTTGATATTTATCTCTTGTATGTATCTTGTTTCATTTTTATGATATTTTTATCATGTAAATAAGCCTATTAAGAGCATTTTGAGTACTAATGTATCTTATTTAACCAAGCAAATAAATAGATATACTTTTTTATAAAGCACATAGGTCAATGATCACCACTATTTCAGTATTAAAATTATATCTTGGCACTTTGATGTTAAATTTTCACGATTCTTGTTTTGTTACATTCATAACACACACACACACACACACACACACACACACACACACACACACACACACACACATATATATATATATATATATATACACACACACACACACACACACATAATATATACATGCATACATACAACTTTTGTGTTTTGTGTTGTACCTTTCATGACCTATAATATGCATGTATGAGGGTAGAATGTAAGGAAAGGTGACAACTTTCACAAGTAAGAATGTGTACAAGATGTATGGATGGTACTAGTATTCCTTTTAACCATTCCTTTTGCAACTTGAGTACTATGGCGGGTACAATATAGAGGATGTGAAGGCATAAGTGCTGTATGTATGAATATGAATATCAGTTGTTCATGCATGCTAACACTTGTTTAGTTATATTTGCTTACCGCCTAGTGTGAGGCAATTCTGAAGTTTCCATGGGTAATAAAATACCCATTTACCAACTTGTTGTTTTACCGATAGTTATTCGGACCAATAATCAAATTTATTTGATTACTGACGTGGTTTTTTATTATATGTAGGTGAGGTTCCTTAAAGTTGGATGGCCTAGGTGCATGGATCAGGCAGCTCAGTGGTGATGGTGGTGGGGGCCCTGTGCTATGTCTTATATTTTGGACTATGTATTTTGTGGATGATTACATGACAGGCATATAGTCTAACTATGTAATCCTTATATGATTCGGATGTATGCCATGATGGTTATGCGAGCAACTTTTATCCTTATATTATTATATTTTACTATAGAGTTATATCACTTTGGAGTAAGGCTAACTATTGTCTGCAAGATATATAAGCCTCAAGGTCCTGGAACATGACGAGGTGGTAAGTCAAGTATACGAAACATATTTGACTGCAGTTGTTTGTGTATTAGAAATTTCTACAGTTGTTTGTGTACTCTAGCCTTAAGATCTGGAAAACCCCTATCACAAATTACTGCACTTAGAAATTTCTTTTTCATACACTACATAAACGAGCTCTACTTAATCTGAAATTTCACACACACTCCATAACATTAATGCGGTTACTTTTGGATAGTTTCATGGAAAAATTCTATCTAGAAGAGTGCTTAATAACTCTTCTAAATTTGGACAAAAACTGGAAAATCTGAAAATTGAACCGCTAGGTCCTTTAATTTTTAATTCTAGCTATCATTCTAAACCTAGTCCAAAATTTTTGAAACTTTACGAACTTCTTCCTAACATCAGTGCTAAGTTGCATGGAAATTGTTAGGTAAGAATTCCATAGCCAAAAGACACAACTTGGGGAATCATCACACATTATAGCTGCAGGACAAAATTAGACTACCCACAAACTCACCAAAGCTAATCCCAGACCCTACATGACCAAAATGAAATGTCTAACTTAATCGCCAATAAGTTTAGGTCATAACCAGTTCAAAGTTTACATTTTTGAATCACAAAAATGTAACATTTACCAAGCCATTTACAAATTATTCAAATCAGGGAACATTTATATAATGATATAATTCTACTTGCTATAGATAAATAGAGATGCAACATGCATGATGAATTTAGGGTGAAAAAAGTGGAGTACCTAGTGAATGACAAAATTGAGATTTGGAGAACATTGGAATGACCTCTTGGAGAGTTAGATTAGGGTCTGGAGAGGAGTGGATGAGAGTTTTGGTTCAGGAGTAGTTGGAGGATAAGTGAAATGGGGTGAAGATGCTCAAGTTCGAGGTTTTAAAAAAGTTTTGAAAACGAATGCCGCAACTTTGGAAATGTGAGTGCCAGCATGATGCCTGTGCTAGCAACTCAAAAAAGCTCCTAGAGGGGATTTCAAGCAAAAAAAGCTCCTTAAGATTACTGAGGCTAATTCTTTGGCTAGACTAGGGCTACAAAGGTACTCCACAGATGTTATGCATCTAAAGATTAATCTACCAAGCGTAGCTTAAAACACAAAAACAGGGCCCTAGTCTACTAAGTAATAGCACAACAAGCGACTGAAACAAAAGCAAACACATGATACTTGGTGCCCAACTAAATTTATCTAATAAGACAATTGCAACCAATGCCCCCCCTGCCATCAACCAAACACATTCGTGTAGATGCTAGTAGAGCAGATTCAGTCGAGTACTCCCATTTGCATCTCCGATCCTAGCTCAACATTGTCGTTGTTGCCGGTGATGTTGCTTTTTCCAACATCAAAACCTTCCCCCTCCACATGCTCAATGAACCAGTTGTAGCGTTAACATTGTGTGAGCCTTGAAGGCAATGACGTTGCCGACATCAAATTGTAATTGCAAATAAGTTCTTATAATGCTTATAAAACTAACATGACATACAGAGATTTTTGTACCTCTATACTAGACTGGCCGTGTCAAATGTTCTTCGAAAACATTCTAGTTTAACGTGAACTTTCTTTGATGAATAAATGTGGTTTAGAGATGGCCATGGATGGGGTGTGGGTCGGAAAAATCTACGTCCTAGGATTTGTCTTTGCTAGTTCAAGTTGAATCCATCCATGGTTATCTAGTTGCAAAATGCCCTTTTTCTTTCAAAAAGAAACATTTGATGCACTCCACACGGATATATTTAATTCAAGTTGCAATTGCATTAGCAGAGAAGAAAAAGTAATGCATTTCAAAATGATAAGTATTTGTCCTTTTGTTTCCATTTCAGATCTTTACTCACCCTTCCAAAATTTATTAGAAAACCAAAAACAACAAATAATATAAAAAAGGGGGATGCATAAAATGGTTGAGAAGAAAAACAGAGAAACCCTTTACATATCAATCTAATAACTGGTGATAAATCAAACAGGAAAAAATGATGATCAGCGAGAATTTTAAGGGGGGAGGGGGGGGGGAATAGATCGATGAAAAAACACTGTTATAATTCCATTAATTTTTAGGCAAAAACTGAAAGCCTAACACTCGTAAAACACTTTATATGGTGAAGATGATATGCAAATTACAAATATATCCAACTACTGATAAAGATAACTCAGAATCCTGATTGAAACAAAAGATAATAATAATCTAATCCTAATACAAATAGAATGACTACTAGATGAACTAAATAAATATGGTTCATGATGGAAAAGTATAAAGGCAAAATGGTGGATGATGATGACCTAACACTTATAAATGTGGTGAAACCGTGCAAAAAACTTGACAAAATAAGTAATGTGATTTTTATAAAAAAGAAGATTATCTTCGTATGAGAGACAAACCTTTTAGAACAACAACCAAGCAAAGCAGCAGAAATATCCACATTTAGTTCAAATGTTTACACTATAGAAATTGATGGTTTCATACTATATCCACATCATTCCTTCTCCAATATTGGCGTAGAGGCCTCTAGCATTTGACCACCTTGAGTTAGCTGGAAGAAAAAAAATTTCATCATGCATTTCTACATAGAGATAAATATAAAACTTGTACAAAAAACGTGTATTCATATAGTGCTCCAATTAGTGGAAAAGGCTACATTGCGGCTTCTTACTCTAAAAAGACAAGCTTATTTCTACCGAAGACTTGACCCTTTTACTTGTCCTTGGATGGCCCTTTCTTTTCACCTTTGAAGGATCTCTATGCTCAATATGGGGCAAATACTCATTTGCTTCAAATGAACCACCCACGGTGATATACATAGCAATTACTTCATGCTTTGGCATAGCATGTTTCCAGTGTTGGGGTGATATAGAAGTCAAATTTGAAATTTTATATATTCCACTACGAATGCAATAAATCATAAATGGTGTAAATCCAAATGTAAGGATTTCCCTCATAGTTCTCAAATTAGCAACCGATGTGTATCGAGCATTAATAATCCATTGATACAATTTGTACTTTTCAGGTATTATATCAATATCTATTCGGTCCAAAATCCTCAAAATATATCGATAAAGAATACATTCACTTTCAAACTTCTAACAAGTGCACTCAACCGAGAGGGGTGAGATATTTTCAAATGTCATTTTATGACAATTTTTAGCTACCATATTTTTCTTCACTTCATATAACTTTATTGAACCTTCACAACTAATCTGCTTACATTTGTATGATAGAGATTCTTTCAATTTTGCTTGGAAAAGGGAAAATACTTTTCTAGTGTGGAGAGATCTAGCTTGCTCCTCCATTGTGCTCCCTACGTACATTATAGGCATAATGTGCAAAGTTTTATGATCTTCATAAACGTCTTCATCTCGTTGCTAATATATTGCATGGTCATATTGTTGTACGAACTCACTAATAAGTGTTTGTGCATTCACATATTTGTCAAAGAATGCATTAATACTCCACTAATAAGTATTTGTGCATTCACATATCCGTCAAAGAATGTATTAATACTCTCACTGCATTGGCTAGATTTCATTCCAACGAAAAAATAATCCTTTAGGTGGGCACTAATCCATTGTGAACAAATCTCATACATTTCATTTAACCAACTACCCACATTAATATCATATTTCAATTTCATCTTTTTCTAATTTTTTTCATTCTCTTTAATTGTTTCAGCAAATCTCCAGTTATTTTAGTCTTTGATAAAGTATGGATGTTGTCCAAACTGATGCAAATGTATCTTGACTTTAATTCCAATGTGCCAAGCACAAAACCTATGTTGAGCAAGAAGAAAGACTTTTGCAATAGCATTTCTCATAGTACCTTGTGTCTACTTGCCCCACGTGCACTCTAACCATGTTTCAAACAACCAAGTAAAAGTGTTGGTTGTTTCATCTGCAAATAAGGCACATCCAAAAAGTATAGATTGTATATGATGACAAACAGCTTTGAATGGAGCAAAAGGCATTTTAAAATTATTTGTGTTGTATGTCACATCAAAAACTACAGTATCTCCAAATTGCATAGATGTCATCCTTGACCTTTTAACTGCCAAAAAATATTTTTAACTTAATTATTTCATCAACCTCCATTTTAAAGAAAAAACCATCATCAACCACTACTTCACATTGAAAGAAGTCAAATACTTGCATACACTGTCGACTAATACTATTCTTTCTCGTCTTTGATAGATGATTCTTACAATCATGTAAACTAACTTTATCCATACAACTGCCACCATGATTCAAGACCCAAGAATTTTAGATGGCCCAATTCTTCAATCAATTAGATCTGTAATAAGCTGTTTAAAAGTTGATTCTATATTCTTATGTGATTGGATCTTTTTAACCTATTAAAGGAAAAACAAAATAATATGGATTTAAATAATAGTAATTCTACCTAACAAATTAAAAAAAGAAATACATATAACATGTTTAAAAATAACTTTTGTTGAAGATGCAAAACCTATAACATGTTTGAAAATAACCTTTGTTGAAGATGCAAAACCATGCGTATAAATGTCTTCAAAGTTAACTACAACCCATTTCCTTTCCTTATTTAATTTAATTATCATCCTTGCCTTACAATTCTCTTTTGTTTCTAGCTGTTGTTTAACATTCTTTTTAGCTTCTCTAGGGTCATCCAACCTCTTTGTTCCTTCCTTCTCATAAATAAATAACCATAGTACAAGATATTTGATCCCTTGAAATAAACAGAATAAGCTTTTCTAGTACCAAATCCCCTTGGCAATCCATATGCATTATAAAAATTATAAACTTCATCACTAGAATTGAATTCCATTCCTTCTTGGGGCATCAATAATGTACCAATGGTACTTTGTGAGTCTTTGTTTTCTTTCTCCATCAGTTACTTCAATTATGCCTTCCAAACTATTGGCTATGGGTTGACTCATTTCATTCTCATTGACATGACCTTTGAACAAAATTAAAAACTAAATAACAGTAAAATTCATCTAAATACATACAAAAAAGAATACGAAATACATTGGTAACTAATAAATAAAACATACATAAACTATCAAATAATCAATTTCCTTAAGGGTATTAGAGCAAGCAAACCCCTCATTTTAAAAAAAGTAAGTAAATTCATGGTCCATTGGTAAAGAAAGGCATAAATACTTAACTAATGTCAAGAAGGGCTCAGAAATGGGTAGAAATCAAGGGGGATGGTGGGTGTGGG
>JAVDBV010078523.1:0-18679 GCA_032619315.1 Piper longum
TGAGGTCTTTTGCACACACACATGTATTCGGTGATTGAATGTTTAATATTCTGTTTTTACTTTTATTATATTTGAACTGATGTGAGGTAGTGAAAAGCATGATAATATGATTGAGTGTTAAGATATAATACCATGATGTGAATAATGAATAGGGGACATAGGTGGTCTTCATCTTAAGACGCCGAGAGTAGATCCGGGTCGGCTTAACCGAATCTAGTAGATTATCGAACGGTTCGGTCGCCGGTAGCATTTCCGGGTCGGTTCAAGGGTGAACCGAGTCGGGGTGTTACAGCCATGGTAGAAGAAGCTATGAGTATCTGCTTAGCACTCCTCCAAGAAATAGCTCCTCCAGCAAATAGGTAGACATAGCCTGAAGTGGATCGACGACTATCTTTACATCCAGCAAAATTGGAATCAGAATACCTAATGATCTCAAGTTGATCTGACTTCCGATATGTAAGCATGTAATGTTTTGTTCTCTGAAGATACCTCATGACTCTTTTGGCTGCTGTCCAATGATCCAATCCCGAATTACTTAAATATCTGTCAAACATTCCAACAATATACGCAATATATGGACGTGTACATACTTGAGTATACATAAGACTACCCATTGCTGAAGCATAGGGAATCTTTTGCATTTCTTTTCTTTCTATGTCATTTTTAGGGCATTGATTGAGACTAAATTTGTCTCCTTTAGAAACAGGGGTATCTCCTGGTTTATAATCTTGCATGCCGAATCTTTTAAGCACCTTTTCTATATAGGTCTTTTGTTATAATCCAAGTATACATCGAGAACGATCCCGATGTATTTGAATTCCTAAAACAAAAGACGTATTTTCAAGATCTTTCATTTCAAATTTCTTTGATAAAAATCTCTTGGTTTTGTGCAAAAAATCTATATCATTACTGGCAAGCAATATATCATCAACATATAAAACCATAAAAATATACTTACTCCCACTAAACTTATGATATATGTAATCATCAATCATATTCATCTTAAAACCAAACGAGAGAATAACTTGATGAAATTTGTAATACCATTGACGAGAAGCCTACTTAAGTCCATATATGGATTTCTTTAATTTGCAAACCATATTATTTGAATCTTCCGATACAAAGTTTTTTTGTTGTACCATATAAATTGTTTCATCAATGTCACCATTTAGAAACGCAGTCTTTACATCAAACTGATGTAACTCAAGATCAAAATGTGCCACTAATGCCATAATTATTTTGAATGAGTCTTTCGATGAAACTGGAGAGAAAGTCTCATTATAATCAATGCCTTCCTTTTGAGTAAAGCCCTTAGCAACAAGACGAGCCTTATATCTTTGTACATCACATTTTGAATCCTTCTTGGTTTTAAATATCCATTTACAACTAATAGGTTTCGCACCTTCAGGCAATGAGACAAGATCTCAAACGTCATTAGTTTTCATGGACTTCATCTCTTCATTCATCGCATCAATCCACTTTTGAGAATTAGAACTCTTCATGACCTCATGAAAGTTGATTTGATCATCTTCCACCATTCTATTGTTATCCTCATGTTTTTGGAGAAAGATGATATAATCATCTGAAATTGCATTTCTCCTTTCTCTTGTGGATCTCCTTAATGACATTTGTTCTTAAGGCTGTTGAGTTTGTTCTTCATGTATAACTTGATTAGGGAGATTCTCGACATTGTCTTATAATTCTGGTATTATTTCTTGAACAACATTAGGAATATGATCCTGATTATTATAAAGAACAATTATAGGAAGAGAAATAGATTCTTCTTCAAAGACAAAGTCTCTAACCTCATTTCCCCCTCTAAACTCAACATCCTCAAAAAACTTAGCATTTTCTGTCTCAAAGAATGATCTTGTTGTGGGATCATAAAACTTATACCATCTAGACCGTTCAGAGTACCCAACAAAATAGCTGCTTACTGTTCTTGAGTCCAGTTTTCTTTCATTTGCCCTATAAGGCCTTGCCTCAGCTGGATAACCCCAAATGCGTAAATGTTTCATACTGGGCTTTTTTCCAGTCCATAATTCATAAGGGATCTTGATTGTTACCTTTGTTGGTACTCTATTAAGAAGATATGTTGTTGTCTTTGGTGCCTCACCCCAGAGTGTATCAGGTAAAGTAGTATGAGTAATCATACTTCTCACCAGCCTTTTAATGTTCGGTTTCGTCTCTCAGCAACATCATTCATGCTAGGAGTACCTGGCATTGTGTATTGTGGGATGATTCCACACTCTTCTAAGAATTTGGCAAATGGTCTTGGACGTTGTACACCTGATCCATCATATCTGTCATAGTATTCACCACCACGGTCAAATCTGATAGCCTTTGTCAAGTTGGTTCTCAACTTCAGCCTTATATGCCTTAAATATGTCCAATACTTGAGATTTCTCATGAATGAGATAAAGGTAACCATAATGAGAATAATCGTCTATGAACGTAATAAAATATTGTTGACCATTCCAAGAAGCAGTAGGGAATGACACACAAATATCCGTATATATTAGTTCTAAGACGCTTGAAGATCTATTGACACATAGTCTTCTTATATTTGTTTGTTTTCCCTTAACACAGTCAACACAGACGTGAAAATCCGATAAATTAAGGGAATCAAGAATTCCATTTGACATAAGTCGTACAATTCTTTGTTTAGAAATGTTTCCTAAACGCTTATGCCAAAGTAAAGCAGAATTCTCATTAGTTAATTTTCTTTTCGTACTACATAAGCCCACATGTAAAGTTTCATTAAAAAATTTAATAGTATCAAGTAAATATAGATTATAATAAAAAGACAAAGAACATGTACCCGCAATATTTGAATTTAGAAAAAAGACTAAACTTATTATTTATAAATGAATAAGAGTAACCAGATTTGTCCAATATAGAAATCGAAACCAAATTCCGTCTAAAAGACGGTACTACATATGTTTCTTTCAAATTCAAATTATATCCTATCTTCAATAATAATCTAAAAATCCTTATTGTTTCAACTATAACTGATTTGTCATCACCCACAAAGATGAATCTTTAGCATCATTTGACTTTTGGAAACTCAGGCAACCCTGCATTGACACACTTATGTGAGTAGTAGCACCCGAATCTAGCCACCAAGTGTGTATTGGTATTGAAACTAAATTAACCTCAGAACAAACAAAATTAAGAAATAGACCTTTCTTTACACGCCAGGCGTGATACTTAGTGCATTCATTCTTCATATGTCCAGGTTTATCACAAAAGAAACAGTAAGAAGCCTGATTTTCTTTCTTTTACTGTTGCTTGTGATACCCATTATCAACTTCCTTAGCCCTCTTTCTTTTCTTATTTTTGTCTTGATAGGTACTAGCCAAGTGAGCACTTTCAACCTGTTCTTGCTTCAACCTTTCTTCTTCTTACACATAATAAGAAATGAGCTCATTAAGAATCCATTTGTCCCTTTGACAGTTGTAACTAACCTTGAATTTACTGAATTGTGCAGTAAGAGAAATTAAAACTAAATGCACGAGCAAATCTTCAGATAGCTCTAACCTTAGTGTTTTTAGTTTTGAAGCAATATTTGACATCTCTAAGATGTACTCCCGTATGCTTGTTTTGCCTTTAAACTTCATTGAAATCAAGTTCGACAAAAGTGTACTTGTTTCAGCCTTATCGTTTTTTACAAAATACTTTTCAATTTCTTTAAGAAACTCAATGGCTGTAGTAACCTTATTAGAGACATCACCCCTGAAGGTCTCTAGAATTCCACGCTTCATGATCATTTCCCACTTTTCAATGTCCCGTTTTTCCTCAATGAAACTTTTGTCCGTAAGAGAAGTAGGTTGTTCAGTCCTTAATGCAAGGTCAAGATCCATGCAACCGAGAATAATCATTACGCTTTCTTTCCAATCCTTAAAATTATCTTTAAGCATTGAAACTAAATTAATGTTGGCAGAAATCATAGAAGTAGATTGATTAACTGAAAATAGAATAAAATAGCATGCACATAGTGAATTAATAATTCAAATAATGGTTAATCCCATCAACAGATACCTAGTACAACATTAATATTTAGTCTTTGGACAGAAATATTAATTTGTAAGTGGTACTCTTTGTGCAGTAATCAAATATAGACAATAAATTCTGTCAAATAATAAACCTTCCTTTGGGCCGATTTATTATTCACATGAAAACTTGATAATTACCCTATATTTATTACCACAAATAAATATATAATTCTATCAAATATTAACTTCCTTTGGGCCGATTAATATTCACATGAATCATATACCCACAACTGTCTTAATATTTTAAAATAAATTAATTTTTACAAAAGAGGCTATTTGGGTCATAAATAAATTCTAAAATGTTAATTATAACTAAACCATAATTTGAATTTAATAATCCCAAAAATAAATAAAATAAAAATGAAAAATTTATAAAAATATCTTTATTTGAAAATTTCTGAAATTATAACCTTTTGTAACTTTATTTCCTCATTTAATATTTTACCAAAAGATGACTTGATTTGGGAATAAATATTCCCATATACAAATTCCTTATATTTTCATTACCACTAACAATGCAAAATTTGGGGTATTCCCAATAAGTTGAAAACCATAAAAGATTGGACGTAAATTATGTCAGTTAGTATCTCATCTAATTTTGGTGAATAAGAAAAAACTGAAAATTCGAACCATAATTTTTTTTTATACAAACATTATTGTTTTGGGATCGAGTACCTCCCAAAATTTTTTTTTTCTTTTAATAAAATACCAAAGTGGATGATTGACTCATTCCAAAATTAAACACAAATAAAAACTAATCCTCAATGATTTAATATGAAGTGTGCTTTGATGCCGCTTGTTAAAAAAAAACACAAAACTTATTATTTTTCATATCAAATCATCAAGTAAAAATAATTAAATAGTGAAAGCGTACCTGAATCTATAAAAGCAATATGATTCTTGACTTCTTGAGGTTTTGATCTTCCAAATTCTTCATAGGTTCTTCAAAACCAAATTTCTGGATGATGGGATACTAGAAAGAAAAACTTTGTACGAATTCGGGGATCATAACTGTATTTATACTTATAACGGTAATTTTATCTTTATCTTTCATAATTCCAATTTAACCCATCATACGAAAACTGGTATCTACAAATATTTATCCATACTTATCTTTAATTATTAATGGCTCATTAATCTTAACTTTAATAGATCAATTTAATTTAGACCCAAACCTTAATAATAAAAGGATATGATACAATTATATAAATATATATATGTCCAACATCCAATACATGAATCCATCCTCCAGGCTCCAAGGACAAATGGTTGGTTGCAAATTCTTAATCCTGTTTTTCTCCTTCCCAATGCAGCTGGAGTTGGGGGAAGGAGAAAAACAGGATTAAGCTAGGCCCACAGGGCATAATCCGATAATCCAAAATCCCTATGATACATGCAAATGAGACATGCTAAAAATTCCTGACATATGCTAAACGCTGTAACGGCCTAAATCTAGGCCTACAAACTTGGCTAACCCATAAAAATTATTTATATACCTCATGTATACACTAATAACTCATGTCCTATTATAGCCTAATTGAAACTATCTTTTACATACCGGACATACTTAATCACAATAACATGCTCATATAGTCATCTAGATCTCATATTCATGATCTTAAAACTAGCTCGAATCGACTCAATAATAGCCCAAACTAGGCAAAATCAAAAGTGGGTAAAATCCTAACCTGAAGCTGAATTTTACACTTTATGCCAATCTTGCTAATGTTGAATGCATCAACCACACCGATGGTCTTGGCTGTGTATGTCAATTTTTTTTTTTTTGCACTTTCTTTAACATCATATTGAGGTTTGATTGATATGCTAACTTATTAATGCGCATAATAATATGTTTTCTTCCAATGCGAACTTATGAAGGTACCCTGGCATAAATAAACAATAATATGTTTTCTTCCCCTTTTGCGCGAGCAGGTATTTCCTATAAAATCGAGTTGCGTGTCGCGCGGGTCCCAAAAATTATTGAAGCTAAGGGAAAGTGGGGATATGTGCCTGATAGAGAGGAAATGGTATGGCAGCGACTTCTGTTGTAGCACCAAACAGAACCCGTCTGTTTCTAATGCCCGGGTAACCCTTCGAAGCTTCAGATGGCTACACCTTCATCGTTTCGGCCTCCGGGGTAACATTCAATTGTGTACTTGATATTCTCACGAAAATGTGAAGTAGTTATAATAAACCCTGGTGATCATGAAAATTATCAGCCAGAAATAGAAGCGAATCAAAGACTCCAAGCAAATGGCATTAGAAAGGCATGGATGGCAGCTTTGAGGGTCACGTTTCGAAGAAGCAATTAGCCTCGGCCGTCAAAGTTGCATCTCCGAGCCACGGCAAGTCCGTTTGATGTGTTCAACGATATATGCATTTGCAAGGTCAAAGGCAGGATCAACGAGGTTCATGTTTAAAAAGGAGTTAGCATGACATATACATACTCAGACCATGGCATAAATGACGAAAATTGTTAGTCAATGGACTTTATGTTCCTTGAATTAGTTAATATTAATTAAAATGGAAAGTGGTTTGCTATTGATTTTCATCTCGATGCTCACTCTTTCCAATACTTCGTACCGAGCTTATCAAGCTAATAATATAATAATCTATCTACACACACGATTGAAAAAGCAGAGTCCAATTCAGAAGAGAGGTAACAAGTTCATTAACCTAACAATGCTATCTGATCCTAAGGAGGTGTAACATTTTTTTAAAAAATAATAATAATAATAACACTATTTAATTCGTTCATGTGCGGCAGGTATTGAATGAACGAAAAGCTGGAGTTCCCTTGTAACGTAGACTTTTGCCATAAAAAATTGCAGGGCACACAAACCTCTAATTAGTCAAAGCTATAATAACTGTTGATTTTTTACTTTTAAGAGAACAAGAGCCCAACCACCGATACTCTACAAAAATCAAAGAGGGCACCATCAGAGGAGAGACCGGGTGTCCAAACCCACAATTGGGAGCCCACTGATTGAGGAGACGGCCCACGTCACAACGTCCGCCCGCAGCGGCGATGGCCATCGAGCTGGAAGGAGATGGTATTTGTTTCTGCTAATGTTTGAAAAACCTGGTTAATTATAAGTTCATATGCAGTATGATTGTATCAAATCTTATATATCCATATCTACTTGGGCACGTAACCAACCACTCGTGTAATAATAATGTTAGAGGCGAAGCAAACGCGATAGGCTACGATGAAAAATACACGGATTAGCTCCTTTTAAAAATAATGAGAATAATTACTATATGCACAACATCTTGTATTCTTATATAAGCCAAAAGGACGGTCAGACGACGAGTGCGTTTTATTTATATAAAAAAATTATGGTCAAATGATTTTGAATGAGTGGCTAAATTTAAAAATTACTGATATTTTCATTTTAGCTACAATTGATACTAAAGCCTCTTACAATAAGAGTTCTAATTATGTCAGTTATTAAATTTTTAAGCTATGTTTAATAATAATAATAAAGTCTCGAGCCAATGTCCGACTTGATTGTTTGGTGTCCCCTTTCCTCGTCGCACCGCAAGCCCGTTTAAAAAGCGGAGAAAGACGTTCTCGCCATTAGAGAGGGGGAGGGGAGTGAGGTTGAGAATCAAAACTTTTGACTGGTGTCGAGGCCGTCGTCGCTCTCGTCTCTCCTCCCTCGCCCTTCCCCATCGCTGCTGCCCTCGTGCAAGTCGCCGTCGCCGCCGTTTCCCTGGTCACCGCCGCCGCTGCATTGCCTTCCTTCTCCTGGTCACTACTCTGCTGGTAATTCCTCTACTCTCCCTTTCAGTTAAATTTTTCTCGTGCAAAAAAACCTTTTTTAATGGGCAACCTTTTTTTGAATTTTATGGTTTTTATTACTAGCTTGTTTTGAGTAATTTAGATTTTTTCACTCTAATACTATGTCAGTTCAATCAATAGAAACTAATCTCTAGTTTAATTAATTGGCATTGGCATCCATTTAAACACACTACGAAGTATGAACACTGCCGATGACTAGCTGTTTTTATCAACTCGCTTCTTGGCTCCCATCAAATTGGAATACCAAACATATGTAATTTTTCTTTTGGATTCTTGGTTTGATCCTAATTTATTGGGGATCTATGCATAAATGCAAAAGTAGAAACAAAATTGATGCTTAGCTCCAGAGTTTAAAATTAAATTTTTAATGAATTCTAAATCTTTTATGTGAAAAATGATTATGTTTGTTATTCCTTTCTTTTGCATGTGAAATTTTCATCATGAGCCATGTTTATGTTAGGATTTATTTCTGTGATATTAGAAAGTTAGCACGTGAGAGTGAGAGGAATGAATGCATATGAGGAACGTGAATGGGAATAAAGGGAGGGATTGTGTGATTGGGGAAGGGGAGATTGAAATTCTTTCTGCCTTATAAATCAAGAAATCATCCGAACCCTTGTTGGGAGTTTGATTTAGCTTGTACTAAGAGGTCATTCCTTCATCTTCTCCAAACGTCCCCCTATTCTCATTACGAGGGTTGTTTAGCTATTCATTCTTGATCGATGGTCACAGCAATGTGCCAGGAAGGGTCAAGGTAAAGGAATAATGGGGAAAGGTAAGGAGGTTAGAATAGAAGCTAACAAATTGGTATCAAAGTTAGACAACATGGAAACCAGGATGGCAACTATGCAAACAGAATTGGCTGAACTTGCTACCGGTCATAATCAGATGCATACATCAACTTTAGAGCAATCAGAGTTGGCTCATTGTCAGTCAATCCAGATCAAGGATCAATTGATGCAAATGCAGACACTTTAGAATGTCGTTCAAGAACTAATCAGCATCTTCAGAGAACAAAACCATGGAAGTGCAATACAGGGGGAACAACATCGCAAGGTTTCAGATCTTATCCGTCTACAAACCACGGAGGTATGCCGATACCTAATTTGGATAGGAAAACTCTGAATCTTGCTAGTTCTTCTACAGATGCTCAGAATTATTCTGGTTTGTTGTTTCTTCTGAGGTATTCAAAAATGGAATTAACAAAGTATAAGGGAGATGTTGATCTTATCCTATGGATTGGATGTTGTGATCAATTCTTCGATGTACATCATGTTAATGACAAGAATAGAGTGATAATGGCCACCTTGAGTTTGGAGGATGATGCACAATTATGGTACCAAGCCCTTAAACAAGATTTTCCTGTCTTGGGATGAGTTCAAGGAGCAAATCAATATTCGCTTTGGACCTACTAAGTATGATGACTTCTTTGGTGACCATATTAAGCTGCAACAAACAGGGACAGTGAAAGAGTATCAAGCTAGACCACTATCTCGTTGTGGGAAGTTGCCAAAACAATAGAAGATCACTTGTTTGTTATAGGACTGAAATATTATATAAGAAGAGAAGTGTTGTCAAGAAAACCAAAAACACTATTTGAGGCTATTAGCTTAGCCTTGTTATTTGAACACCAAGAGAAGCCAACAATTGTGAATAGGATGGCGAGTACCATTGCTCAGAAGATTGGATTGGAAAAGAAGGAATCAAACACCGTACCTATTCCATCTTCTAGGCAAGATATCAGGAAATTCACTCCCCAACAAATGCAGGATAGAAAAGAAAAAAGGCTTGTGTTTCCATTGTGATGAGCAGTACTCAAAGGGACATAAATGAAAAAGATTGTTTGTCATAAAGGCGGTTTGAGAATCAGAAGAAGAAAATGATGATGGCTCAAGTCAATTAAAGGGGAAGGTACTGTGCAAGAATCTATCATATCGGAAATATCTTTCAATGCTTTAACAGGTTCATCCAACACTATGAGGATTAAAGGCAAAATTCTTAAGAAAAAAATTATAGTGTTGGTAGAATCAAGCATCTCCTATAATTTCCTGAATAAAAGTTTGGCCAAGGAGCTCAAATTGAATATCAGCAACCAAGGCATATTGAAGGTTATGGTGGTTAATGGAAAGCAAATGTTATGTGCAAGGAAATATAACAACCTCAAGCTGATTTTAGGAGGGGTGGATATTGAAACTGGTTTTTATTTGCTTAAATTAAAAGTCCTCAATGCTGTGTCGGGAATTCATTGGTTATTTTATGGAACTTTGTTGAACTCACAATGCAATTTAAGTTGCAGAACTAGTGGGTAAAATTAAATGGTAACCATGTGGAAAAAAGGATATTACTGGATAGTAAACAGATGAATTGATCTCCGAAAAAAAGGAGAAGAGACTTCCTAAAGAATCTCACATTGTTATCAATTGCTGGTGTGGAAAAACATCCACAATTCGATGGCACAACAAAGCAGTGGCAGTAACTCACTAAACTCCTAAAACAATTTGAAGCTATATTTCAGTTACCTAATGGATTGCCTCCTTCACGATCTTGTGACCACAAGATTCCAATCAAAGAAGGATCCAGTGATGGTCAAGGTGTATAGATATCCATATTTCCAAAAAAACAAGATTGAGAAACAGGTCCAAGAATTTCTGCAAGCAGGTGTCATTCGGCCTACTACTAGCCCTTTTTCTTCTCCCATGCTATTAGTGAAAAAAATAAAAGACAACAATTGGTGAATGTGTGTTGATTACAAGCTCTAAACAAAATCACTATCAAGGTTAGGTTTCCGATTTCTAACATAGACGAGTTGTTAGATGAGTTGTAAGAGACAAATTATTTTTCTAAATTGGATTTGCGGACAGGTTACCATAAGGTACGGATGTTTGATAAGGATATACCCAAGACTGCTTTTAGAACACACTAGGGGCATTACAAGTTTACTGTTATACCATTTGGACCCTCAAATGCCCCAAGTACCTTCTAAGCACTAATGAATTCAATTTTCTAGCAGTACTTACAAAAGTTTGTCTTAGTTTTCTTCAACGACATATTGATTTAGAGAAATAATTGGGAAGTTCATCTTTCACAAGTGTTTGAGACCTTGAAGCAACATCAACTATTTGTCAAATTGCAAAAATGCAACTTTGCTTAAAAGGAAGTTACTTACCTTAGCCATGTCATATCTAGAAAGGGAGAAAGTATGGATAGAGACAAGGTGCAAGCTGTACTTCAATGGCCAGTTACAAAAAGTGTGAAAGTTGTAAGGGGATTTTTGGGATTGGCTAGGTTTTACAGGAAATTTATCAAAGATTTTGGTCAAATAGATGCTATGTTGAAGGAAGGTTGCAAATGGACTAAAGAGGCTGAGCAAGTCTTTCAAGATTTGAAAGTTGCCTTGGCAACAACTCTTGTATTAGCTTTACCAGATTTCAATCAGTAGTTTGTAATCAAATGTGATGCCTCAGGGACAGGTGTTGAAGTAGTATTGATGCAAACAACAAAGGCCTTCAAGGTAAGAGCGGGTATTGGTCAGCATATGAATGAGAAATACTTGCTTTGGTTCTAGCCATACAAAAGTGGAGACATTACTTGTTGGGGCGTACTTTGTTGTGCAAATATATTATGCAAGCCTTAAATATTTTGTGGGATCAAAAGATTAGCACAGCAACTCAATAGAGATGGTTGGTGAAATTGATTTGGTATGATTTCATCATTGAATATAAGCCAGGGAAAGAAAATAAGGCAGCTGATTCATTGTCTCGGATTGTCGACAACTAATGGAAGGATGGTCATCAATGTGATCAAATAAATTAGGTTTTGGGAATAGCAGATTGTTTGGCCATGTCAACTCTTGTACCTCGGTAGTTATAATAAATTAAGAGGGAATTCGATGCTAGTAATTGCATCTAACAACTCAAGACCAAACTAAGCCTTAAGGAACTATCTCACTATTGGTGTGTCAAAGACAAACTATTAATGTACAAGAACAGAATTGTGGTAGACCCAAAGAATGAATTGATTTCTATCATTATCGTTGAATTCCATAATGTTAGTCATGAAGGATTTCTCAAAGTCGTTAAGAGAATTGGTGGAGTGTTTCGCTTATTTGGGATTTTATTCAAAATTGTGATGTTTGTTCTAAGAATAAAAGTCTTCATAAATCTCCAGCAGGTTTATTGCAGCCTCTTCCCATTCTTCACCATTTATGGACGCATATCTCCATGGACTTCATATCTCACTTGCCGAATAGTAAAGGGTGGGATTGCATTTTGGTAGTGGTAGATAGACCGACTAAGAGTGCTCATTTTGTTGCACTTAAACATCCTTACACTGCTCCAACTATGGCACAATTGTTCTTCGATAACATTTTTAAGTTGTATGGGATACCAGTGAGCATAGTTTGTGATAGGGATCCAGCTTTCACTAGTGCTTTTTGGAAAGTGTTGTTTAGGTTGCAAGGAATATATCCACAAACAAATGGGCAAACTGAGATAGTCAATACAATTTTGGAGCAATATCTCAGATGTTTGACCAATTCAAAACAAAAGACATGGGTTTAGTGGTTGTCTTGGGCAGAATTTTGTTATAATACAAGTTATCAGTCAACCATTAAGATGAGTCCATTTGAAGCTCACTTCAATAGACCACCTCCCTCTCTTCTATCATACATACCAGGTTTAGCAAGTATATTAGAAGTTGATAGTTTCTTTTGAAGCAGGGATCAGTTGTTATGAAATTGAGGGGCAACTTAGCAGAGGCACAAAACCTAATAAAGAATAAAGACGTATGCAGATAAGAAATGAACGGATGTTGCTTTACAACCTCAATATTGGGTATATCTTAAGCTCTGGCCACATAGGCAAAGCACAGTCAGGGGAACAAAGGACATGAAGCTCGCTCCAAAGTATTATGACCCTTATCAGATATTGAAGGAGGTAGGAAAGGTATCCCACCAACTGTAGCTTTCAAAAGATTCAAGAATTCATGATGTTTTTTCACGTATCCTAGTTGAAGCCAAATTAACACCAACTATGAAGGTTAATCCGGTTCTGCCAATACTAACTTCATCAGGTGAGCTACATGTCACGCCAAAGGAAGTTCAAGCAGTGCGAGGGAAAGGAGGAACAACTCAACTTTTTGTTTTATGGACAAATATTAATTCTTCAGTTTCATGGTACAATCGAGCACGATTCTAATTAGAGTTTGCAAATTTCCACGTGAATACTTAGTTCTATTAAAAGAAAGTGAGGGTGCAGAGCGTATAGATTCAAATCAAGATTTTTGTTGTACTCTAAACTTGTTTCTGGGGAGGGGAGTGATGTTAGAAAGTTAGCGCATGAGAGGAATGAATGCGTGTGAGGAACTTGTATGGGAATAAAAAGAGGGATTGTGTGATTGGGGAAGGGGGGATTGAAATTCTTCCTGCCTTGTAAATCAAAAAATCATTTGAACCCTTGTTGGGAGTTTGATTTAGCTTGTACCGAGAAGTGATTCCTTCGTCTTCTCCAAGCGTCCCCCTGTTCTTGTTACCAGGGTTGTTCAGGTATTCATTTTGGATCGACGTTCACAGCGTTGTTACCGGCGCTGGAAGGGTCGAGGTAAAAGAATAATGGGGAAAGGTAAGGAGGTTATCATAGAAGCTAACAACTTACGTCAACTAGTCAAATTTGTCCAAACCATTTGTTTGAAATTTTCCCCTTATATGCTTATTTATCACATCATTGTTCTTCGAAATTCACTTTTCCTTAGAAGAATTCTATTTTGAGTGTAAGTATTAAACTTCAAGCATATGATTTAATCATATGAATTATTCATGAATATATTTTGGATATACCTCTAAAACAGTGAAAGAAGATAAACTTCATGTTGAAATTTGGCATAAGAACTTGCAATTTTTCGTTTCTGCATAGGTTTGGTGTCATACTGTAGTGGATTTTTTCGTGAAAATGGTTAGGAAGTGAGAGCAATCAATTCTTGAGACTTTTGATCATTGTAATTCACAATTGACCACCTTGTGATATTAAGCACATTTTTCTTTAGACGCTTTATCTCCATAAATGAAATCAAAATTGGTGAATGAGATCATAGGTCTCTTTTTTGTCATTCTTTTTGGTCTCTAGCTTGGTTTGGATGTGGAAAGTTGTTGTGCTCGTTTTGATTCACAATGATATGTGTTGAGTTAACAGTGTGACATTTTGTGGGTGTGAGGTGGTCATGTTGCGTTGTAGTTGTTTGGTTTGATCTGTCTGAAATGGTGCTGCTATTAGTTTTTAAGAATATTTCATATAAATGGAAGCTCAGCTCTTGAGGTTTTTTTTTTTTTTAAATCTATTGCTTTGTTTACATTATTACTACTGATTGATAATTGAGCAAGTAGGAAGTGCTAGTACTTTGCTAGAATGGCTTAAATGATCCACATATTTGCTTGTTACAATCACTATTGTTGATAATTCTAGCATTTGATAATTATCATAGTTTTCATACTAATTATAAGATTCATACCTGCAACTATAGTGAGGTGAGCTGAACCAATGTGGGTATTGTTCTAGTGGGATGACGAGGAAGACTATATATGTTAGCACTTAGCAGTAACTCCGATAATGTATAATTCTAATTCTAATAGTAGGCAATAAATTTATCTCTAGGTAAATCACATTTTGATTTCAATTTTCAATGAATTATATTCTTAGAAAAAAAAATTTTGCTTATCTGACAGAAAAAAAGGTGCATTAAATTTGTATTGACTGAAGCTTAACCATGTCTCCCTCTTTGGCAATTATAACTCTGACTTAATTCTTATTTTATTGGGTATATTTTATTTTATAGATTGTACTTATTAATTTAATAATTTAGAGTGATTTACCATGTAATTATCATTTTTTTCAATAACAGGTGAATACAATTCTCTAGTGATTCCACATGATTCTAACTTGCTTCAATATTAGGTGAATTTAAGTAACTTGTAGATTTCTCACCAATTCTCTATTTTACCGAGGAGGAATATACATTCCCTTTGTTGAAAAAAATATATATACATTCTCTAATATCGATACCCCTCCATAGTGCTTGTTGCATATATTTATTTTTAATCAGTTGGTCTTTATTGTAGGAAAATATAGGAGGATTCTGTCTCAACGTGTGGTTTTGATTGATGCCTCTTAAGTTAGTTTGGTTTTGTTTGATTTTTTTTTTTTGGCTAGCTATTGGTTATATGCATTTATTCAATATTACAAAATATGAATGTGTGAATGCAGGTGTTGCATTATGTATGTTGAACTATGAATCTAAATGCGGAAGAGGTTATCTAGAGTGATCTAATTGAGGTTTTGATATTCTATGCTATTGAGATGTTTGATGAAATGCCTCACCAAGACATGTCCTCATCCTCTAGGACCCAAATTGCTTCACTTTTCGACCAAAAATTTTATCGCCTCCCTTCATGCCTCTCTGTTATCTACAAGTGCATCATTTCGGCTCCATCCGTTGAAGCGAACCTTCTCCCAGCTGTTTCAAGAGTCCTCTTATCTGCGGCAGTTAGAGGTTGGAAAAGCTGCGCATGGGCAAATGGTCAGGTCGGGGTTCTCCCCGACCATTTTTGTTACCAATTGTTTGATTGATATGTACATCAAATGCGAGCAAATGAATTATGCCCATAATGTGTTCTGCCAAATGCATCTGCGGGACATCATCTCTTGGAATGCAATGGTTTTCGGTTATGCGAGTTGTGGATTGGTGGGACAGGCAAGGTCCCTCTTTGATGCTATGCCGGAGAAAGATGTTGTATCCTGGAATTCTTTGATTTCTGGGTACCTGCAAAATGGGTTCTTCTGGAAGTCTATTGAGATATTCGTGATGATGGGGCAGATGGGCATGAGGCCAGACCGAACTACTTTTGCTGTTGTACTGAAGTCGTGTTCAGGATTGGAAAATTATGAGCTGGGGATTCAGATTCACTGCCGTGTAGTTAGTGTGGGCTTGGACTTCGATGTTATGACGGGGAGCGCTTTGGTGGACATGTATGCAAAGTGTAAGAGCTTGGATGACTCCAGTCAAATCTTCAAAGAGATGTCTGTGAAAAATTCTGTGTCCTGGAGTGCTGTAATTGCTGGTTATGCCCAGAACGGGAAGCCATTGAACAGCCTGAAAGTTTTCAAGGAAATGCAGCAAATGTGTGTTGAAGTAAGTCAGTCTACGTATGCCAGTGTTTTCCGTTCATGTGCTGGACTGGGATATTTGGAGATTGGTCGGCAACTTCATGGGCATGCTCTGAAAACCAATTACGGTTTAGATTCAATTGTGGGCAATGCCATCTTGGATATGTATGCCAAGTGCGACAGCTTGGCAGATTCTTGGAAAGTTTTTAGGCTATTTCCAAAGCGTGGCTTGGAATCTTGGAATGCAATCATCGTGGGATGTATTCGTAACGATAAACATAGGGAAGCTTTCAGATTGTTCCAGCTTATGCAAATATCTGGTGTTCGTCCAGATGAGATCACTTTGTCTGGTGCCTTAAGTTCTTGTGCTGGGTTGGAAGGTCTTAATGAAGGTTCTCAGGTTCATGCACTGGTACTAAAGCTTAGTTTTAATTTAGATACTTGTGTAGGGAATGCAATTCTAGATATGTATGGAAAATGTGGGTCTCTTACAGAATCAAGCAAATTTTTTTATGAAATGAAAATAAGAGATGCTGTGTCCTGGAATGCTATAATAGCGGCTTTTGGCCAGAATGGAAAAAATGAGGAAACGTTAGTATATTACTGTCAAATGTTGAGATGGAATATGGAACCAGATGAATTTACTTATGGTAGTGTTCTCAAAGCTTGTGCTGCTTTGCAGGACTTGCATCATGGAACAGAGGTTCACGGTCAAATCATCAAACATGGGTTGGGATTTGATACTTTTGTTGGAATTGCTACAATTGATATGTACTGTAAATGTGGGAATGTGGAAGAAGCTAGAAAACTTCACTCAAGAATAAAAGAACAGTCGCTTGTCTCCTGGAATGCGATAATATCAGGATATGCAACTCAGAAACAGAGTGAGGAAGCTCAAAGCTTCTTCTCGAGAATGTTGGAGGCAGGTTTAGAGCCTGATAATTTTACTTATGCAACTATTATTGATACTTGTGCAAATTTGGCAACAGTGGGACTAGGGAGGCAAATGCATGCTCAGATCTTCAAACGCGAGTTGCAGTCAGATGTGTATATTGCAAGTACATTAGTGGATATGTACTCAAAATGTGGGGTAATGCATGATTCGTTGCTTATGTTTGAGAAGATGAAAGAGAAGGATCTTGTGACGTGGAATGCTATGATCTCAGGCTATTGTCAGCATGGCCTAGGACTAGAGGCAATTCATATTTTTCAAAGGATGGAATTGGAGGGTGTAAAACCTAACCATGCCACATTTTTATCTGTTCTTAGAGCCTGTAGTTATATAGGATTGTTTGTTGAAGGTTCCAGATATTTCTACTTGATGGTACATCATTATGGATTAGAGCCCCATTTGGAGCATTTCTCATGCATGGTGGACATAATTGGCCGATCGGGTAGGGTTGACGAAGCTTTACAACTTATTCTTGACATGCCCTTTGTGGCAGATGCCGTAATATGGAGAACATTGCTTAGCGTATGTAAATTGCAGGGAAATGTGGTCATAGCTGAACAAGCAGCAACTGCTTTGTTAGAATTAGATCCACAAGATTCTTCTGTCTATGTTCTCCTTTCCAATATTTATGCTGAAGCAGGAAATTGGGTCGCTTTTTCAGGGATGAGGAAGTTAATGAGACATCATAGTCTGAAAAAAGAACCAGGATGTAGCTGGATTGAGGTTCAAAATGAGGTTCATGCCTTCCTTGTGGGTGATAAGGCTCATCCAAGATCTGATGAGCTATATGAAAGGTTAGGAGTATTAATTAATCACACGAGGCTGGTTGGGTATGTTCCAGATATCCATTTTTCTGTTGACAGTGAAGATGATGGGAACTAGAGGCCAGGACAAAAATCAAAAGCAAACGCTAGCTTTTGAGTCTGAACCCTAGGGAAGCTAAGTATCTTCATCCTGTAAATTTGCTTTCCCATCTTTTATAATTAGCCGGCTGTTTTAATAATGCTACTTGTTTTTAGCAACTGTGACCTAAACATTTTTATGATAGAAAAGAAAAATAATAGATGATAGTACAAATGATGAAAAGCTAACAAAGGGATTAAGTGTAAAATTCTTTTTGTTATGTGTGTGTGTGTGGGTGTGTTCATTGTCATGAATCTGTTACGAACTTTTGTAACTTCAATTTCCCTTTTTTCAGTCTTTCCATCATTATATGATTGGAATTCATGCACTGTGGGCAATCCAACATAAATGATGTAACTCATTCATTGTAACTGATTCAGTAAGCTTTTGGCATGAATCACTTTAATTTGATTTTTCTTTTCATCTGTGTTTCTTCTTCCTCTGCAGGCACAGCCTTCTGTGATTTATTCTTTGACTTTAAGGATACATCTCCTTTCGACCTTGTGCAATCAAATTTTTGACGGTCAAGATTTCTGACTCATATTACGTTTCTGGAACTGATCAAGACCTTTGTTGTACTTTGGTTAACATCAACCATCAGTCTACTTTGCACAGGCCTCTTTGGATTAATTTGGTTGAAGTTGCTATCTACCTGGGTTTGTCGGCAAGCAATTTGATTGTAGTAATCTACTTCTGTGTTTGTTGCCATTGTTGATGAGTGTCAATTGTCCATTCTGATTTTTTTCTCATCTTTTGTTGGGGGGGGGGGGGGGGGGGGGGGGGGGGGGGGGGGGGGGGGGGGGGGGGGGGG
>JAVDBV010078527.1:0-13056 GCA_032619315.1 Piper longum
CCTGCGGAGGCAATTCCGCGTTAGTGATTACAACACTAAGTAGTATAATAGATAAAACAAGTCAAGTACATTCCACTAGTTTTCTATGTTCATTTTAATATGCGGTGGAGCGATGCCGCTATACTCAAAACAATGCGGAGGAGGCATCTACAGTAATCCGCACACCCCGGCCATAGCCTTTTTTTTTGTGGGGAGGCTACCACTACCATGGTGGCGTTGCCCGGACTCGAACCAGAGACCTTCAGTGTGATTCCCAGACTCAAACCAGAGACCTTTAGTGTGATCCCCGGACTCGAACCAGAGACCTTCAGTGTGATTCGCACACCCCGTTTGTGGGGAAACTCTCACTACCTATTCTAGTGCCAGTGTCTCGCACACCCCGGCCATAGCCTTTTTTGTGGAGAGGTTATCACTGCACTCTAGTGCGATGGAGGAATCGCTCTGCCTCGCTCACCTCGGCCGTAGCCTTTTTATGGGGCGGCTATCACTACTCCAATACAATTCGATGCATTATACAATTTACGCATATAATACGGCCCCGTGTCAGACTGAGTCAATTCTTTGACCCCGGTTGCACTCGGTGCATGGTGGTCGAATCTTGGCTCAGGCCGACCTAGGCTACCAACAAGGAAAATACGACGTTCCACCCATTATACGTACCTGACTTATGTTTTTGTCCGACTGTAATCCGCTAACCCTTATTTGAGTGAAAGTATAAAATTATACATTAGTATAATTTTATTTGCATGAACCTACATGCAACTACATGACTAATATAATATCAATTTTAAATGATGTTAGACTTCATTATTTATTAAATTTTCAGCAAGTCTAATGATAATTTATTATCCCAATTATGATCCGCCATTTACTAGTTAATAATTTAATTATTAACCGTTCCCAATAGATCATTAGTATTAGCATATTCTTTACTGATTTGCATTATATTTTAACTCGACCGTATCAAGTCAACCCCAAATTACCAAAACTACCATTCCACTTCCCGGACGTCCTTCTCTTCCCCACACCATCTTCTTCGCATCAAAACCAGCATGTCTTCTTTTCCTTCCACCCAATTTCAGACCCCATCTTCTGTCTACCCCGGTGATCCGATTGGAAACCCCTAAAGATCCAATCTTTATAGCTGCTATCTCAGGGAAACTCAGATTCCAAAACAATCCTCTCCTGACCACCCAAGACGACCATGTTCTAACCAGCAAAATCACCCTCCAATACGATACTCTTCTCCCCTCACGACAATCCAGCACCAAGAGAAGAGAAACATCCCATGCATAAGAGCGTTGGTGCAGTAATTTGCAGCCATGGACGTCATCTACATTTTCTTTCTAGTTTATTCCCTTACCCTTCTTGTTGATTTTAGACTTTAGTTTCCATGATTAGCAAGTTTATTATCGATTCCGATATATGTATGCATGAAAATTTAGAAAAATAAGAGAGGAAAATACCTGAGAAAAGGAGGAAACCGGCGTATGTGTGAGGAAAAAATATGAAGATGATGTTTTCCCCTTTCTCCTTATATAATGTTATGAAATGACGGCTAGGGTATGTAAAAACATACTTCGCCTGTATTTCACTTAATCGGGTAAGTGGGTAATCGACATGGTTCAATTAACTCGTTTAAACGGTCAGATGGTATGATCCTCTTGACTGATTAAACAATAAATTACCGGTTAAAAATACTTTTCACTTGCCCGGTTAATTCACACTTAACCGGTTAACGGTAAATAATTTATATCAAAAAAATAAATAAATTTTCTCACGTTCGATCCCACCGCGTCGAACGTTATTATTATTATATTTTTATTGGTCTTTACAGGATTTATACGGAAGATGTAGAGGGATTTAGGATAATTGATTTTTTCAAGCAGGGGATAGTTTAAATATGTCGAAGCATCTGACGAGTGAGAATGAGAAGTTATCAAGCCGAGTCTGATGGCTCCTAATTAGTACCTTTGTGAGTGAATATAATGAAAAAGTATATGATAAACTTTATTTAACAAAAGAGTCATTCTCGTGTGCTATTTTTACTATTAGTTATTTTTTGACTAGTAACACTTATTGATGACTTTTGTCGTATTACAGATGAAGGTGAAAACCTGAATGACTGAATGTTGTTAGAACTCCGAACGAGTAGTAATGCAACTTGCACACATGTACAAGCCGTATGGAATGAATGACAATGTGAAGTGATGAACTATTATACATTTTATTGTGGATGAATGATATGATGTCTAATTGCAGGAATTATTGGGTGAAAATCATGAGATGATTTTGCCATGAATATTGTTGTTAGTAGAACTGACAAGATGAGCTAAGGGTGTTGAAACCCGATGCAACAAAATAAAAATGATTATGATGTGAATGCTGGGTGAAAATACAATGTTTTGGTATTGCTTTGTGTTTTTATTGTTTCATATATATAATATTTGTTGTTGACAGGGTAGTCCATATTGCACTTTTAGGGGAGACTATTTGTCTTATTTTAAAAATCATAGTTTTTCAAACTTTTAAAAATCATTTTGTTTTGCAGTCAGCGTCAAAACAAAGGTGCTTTATTTTGAATATGAATGACATATCATATCATGCATATAGAACAATGCTAGAGCCTAATCATTTCATCCATTCATTAAATGGTTGCATCACAATATTGAGACACCGAAGGTAAATTTAAGTTGGCTAGACCGAATTAAGTAGATTAGTAAACTGTTTGGTCATTGATAATATTTATGGTTCACAAGTGAGCCGAATTGGGGTGTTACAAGTTATAAGTTACTCTCTCCCCTCAAGAGCGTCGTTGGGCAGAGCCATTAGGAGAGCCCAACGGCTCTCTTGTCTGTCCCACAGTCCCAATGGGGCTAGTGGGGGCTCTTTTATTTGTCCCATAATCCCAATGAGCTTAGGCCACTAAGCCCACTAGGCTCTACATTTAAAAAAATAATTTGTTGGGCTATATCGTGTTGGGCTTGGGCTAAGATCTTCTCCTAATAGGTATTAGATGTTTGACTAAGTTGAGGGGTCTCACAATCCATCTACCTTAAGAAATTTCGTTCATGAAATTCTTACACTTGGCCCGTTGCTAGCCCCAACTCACGACATTTCATCGCCCGTGACCCACGACCTTCCATGGCCCGTGACCGAGAGCCTAACCAATGTCCGTAGTTCAGCATATCATCTAACACAGAACTAGGTTGTTCTGATACCATTTGTAACGACCTAGCCCAAAGTACAACATAATAAGTATAAGTCATTTCTTTAAGATAGTTAACCGAAGTTAAAGATCTATAGAATATTAGACTAGTAGGAATTAGATGTGAGACTAAGTTGAGGGATCTTCCAATCTACCCACCTTAGGAAATTTTTTCCCCGAAATTCTTACATTTAGCCAGTTACTAGCCCCAACCTACAACATTCTATAGCCCATGCCAACAACTTTTCATGGCCCGTGACCGAGAGCCTAGCTAATATTCATAATCTAGCCCACCATCTAACATAGAAAAAGGTTGCTCTTATACTATTTGTAACGACCCGGCCCAAAATGAAACGTAATGGGTTATGTCATATCTTCAAAAATGGTTAACATAGTTAAAGATTTATAGTATATTCTCATTTATAAACAGAATCTTTTCCTATTAGATACTAGATGTGGGACTAAATTAAATAATCTCACAAGGCTTGTTGCCCGCAACTCGCGCTCAGCTTGGCTCAGGTATTAAGTTTGAGCCAAGCCAAGCGGACTTGACGTGGCTCAGCTGCCATCCGTGAGTAAAGTTGTTAAATTATGATGGAAGAATATCTGATTAACTTGCAGCAGACTCATACAAATCGCTTGATTGTTTCACGTAAAGTATTCTCTACAAAGACTACTGGAGCTTGTCGTACATTGTCCACCCTTAATTCCCTAAGGCAATAGATAGAAACGATTAAGAGGAGTAAAATACAGCCTTTCAATAGCTTGGTCAACCCATCAACTAGTTGGCGTTTTACCTTCTTACCCTTACTACCTTTTTTTAATATCTCCCATCATAGGATTAAATATTCTATATATAGAGTAACTCATATTTGTTAAGAGGAGTGCATTGCCCATTAAAAAGGAGTACAATACCATTTAGAAGATGGGGTAAAGAGGGTTGTAATAACTTGTGAATAGCTATTTCTCTTTTGGACCCACCAATGATTGTCCTTTGAGCGATTAACGAAGAGTGCCTATGAGGTCACAATTTCCCAATTTCCTGGAAAAGGACAACCCTTCTTGTTCTATAGAGCAATATTTTTCTTATTCAAAAGTTGTATCATAGCCATACAATCTCGATCAAACGGTTAGACCACTTTTCCTGGACTAAATTCCGTAAGCTCCATCTCCCTAGTCCCTACCCTGCAAGTTGCAACGTGGTTTCAATTCATCTTCCTTGAGTGCTAAGAAACAAAAACGTTTTCACTTCCTTGGCCACCGATTTCCAGAGGCACAAAGGCAAGTGGTCTTCGCAAAAAGTCCATAACTGCGAAGCCAAACACTGCAAAAGTTGTGGAAGAGGTAAAATAAGGTCTTAAATTCAAACTCCATAGCCAATTGAAATCCCATGGCAGGATCTTTCATTACTTTCCTAACTTCAATATCAACTCCCAGAGGAACTTGAGTTTGAGTACTTCGTAATAGCCTAATCTTGGATGATTGTATGACATGTTTAAATACAGATGAGTTGATTTTAAATTTTAAACGAAAGCGGAGGCAATTGAAAGGAGATATTACCTGGGCCAAACAATCCCTTGCATCATCAAATCGATTAGCCCTTTTACCAGATTTCTTAACATTTTGATTACTGTGTCATATTGTCCACTGTCTTAGCTTTAATTCTTCCATCTGCCTGTATGAGAAATTCTCCTCCATGAATTTGGCCAAAGAAAGTTACAGCTTTTATCTTTGAGCAGATTTTATTTATTTATTGTCAGTGTAGAGGACAACGATGTTCGTTTTCTCGTTGCCATGTCAAGGCACCAAAGCTGTTCTCAATGCCATGATTTTTATCCTAAGCAACCCATGATTGAGAAAGGATGAATACAGCTGATGAGTAAGCTCAGAGTGAGTTTCCTTCTTTGAAATGCTGAGAAGGGGTGAAATGGTAATTTCAAAATCTTAAAATAAATTGTTTCTGTAGTACAAAAAATCAATCCATCCTCTTAGCTAAATCTTTTATATATTAATTAAAAGCCTTGGAATAAAATAAATCTACTTGAATAAAAAATCTTTAACAAGTTTCGGTTATTTATATATTTTTAATATTAGCTTATTTACAAGTAATATACATTATTTATGTTAATATTTTTTATTAAAAATTTAAACATATTTAATTTTCAATTTATAAATGTATATTATTATCAAAATTTTTAAGTATCTTTTCCATTATATGTGTAACACCATAATTTGGATCACTCGCAAACCTAATTATTTGTTATTCTATTAAATTCGATCAACTTAACCCGAATCTCCCTTTGGTTTCTCAAGATGACAATGTAAACATTTAATGCATAGATGACATGTTTAGACAAACATTATTCTAAATGAATGATAATCTATGTTCATAATAGACCAAACATGTTAAACTTATTCGAAAAATGATGATTTTTAAGAGAAGATGGACAAAGTCTACTAAAAGTGTAATGTGGACGGACTTACCTTCTCAATAATAAGTGTAACGACCCGCCATTTTTTACAATATTGTGGGCCTAATTGGCCAGGTGTTACTCAAAAATCTACCCAATTGACCCACCCTAACTTGACTGGGTGTTACTTAATGTTAAACGACGAAAACCAAATATCATTTAAGAACATGAATTCTATTAAAGCAAGTAAGTTTAACTTATCAAAATGACTCATAACCATCCCACAGTTCCAGACCGCCCATAGCCACATTAATAACTTATATAAAATAAGAAGGAAGTTCGTTCACTATCTGCTCGCCACCTGAGTTGGTTGAAGAACCACCCAGTCATCTCTTAATCTTTAGTTCCAGCTGCTAACCTGCGGAGGTAATTCCGCGTTAGTGATTAAAATACTAAGCCATATAATTAAATAAAACAAGTTAATAAAGCCCCTCTCACTATCTATATTCTTAGCTATTGGGTCCATCCCAACATGTCCAATAACGGCTGATGGTTCATGCCACCATGTCTGTTGATCGACCGATGGATCCAGCCATCGTGTCTATTATCGACTGATGGTACCTGCCACCATGTCCGATTGTTGACCGATGGATCCTGCCACCGTGTTTGTTTGTTGACCGATGGATCCAGCCACCGTATCTATTATCGGCTGATGGGTCCTGCCACCATGTCTGGTTGTTGACCGATGGATCCTGCCACCATGTCTGTTTGTTGGCCGATAGATCCAGCCATCGTGTCTATTATCGACTGATGGGTCCTGCCACCATGTCCGGTTGTTGACCGATGGATCCTTCCATCGTGTCGGTTTGTTGACCGATGGATCTAGCCACCATGTCTATTATTTATTTTGAAAGGTGCGGTCCGTGTCGGACTGAGTCAATCCCTTAACGCCAGTTGCACTCGATGCACGGTGGTCGAATCTGAGCTCAGACCGACCCGACTGCCCACAAGGAAAAATACATTTTAAATAATTATAAAAACCTGGTTTGTAGATAATCTCGCACTGCGACCACAATCCTAATCTGAATAAGAATATAAAATTATACATAAGTATAATTTTATTTGCATAGAAAATGCATGCAACTACATGACTAATATAACTATTAAATTTCGTCAATATATAATATGTCATATTAAATATTTAATTTTCAACAATTCTAGTGATATAATTAATTATTCATGTTACATAATTAATTATCCCCATTACAGTTCTCACTTGACAATTAATAACATAATTATTAATTTATAACCAATAATTAATTACTATTATTGATATATTCCCTAACTGATGTGTATTATCCTAATTTAAGGATATCACTAATACAATTATTTGTAATTTATTTAATTCAATAAGGTTCAACCCTTCCTTATTTAATTTAATCACTTGTAATAAGCTGATTAATCATTAACTGTCTATCACGATCGTATTTTATTATTTGTGGCGACTTCTATATATTAATTCATTACTTTAGCCACTTAACTCATAACCCATTAGAATAATTATCTTTATGGATTTATCGCTAGTTAATATTATTTTAACTCGAACCGTGTCGAGTCAACCTATATTTACGAAACTGTCATCTTCTTTTCCCCCAACTCTCTCCAAAATAGAGCTGTAATCCGGTGTTTTATGATGCACTATTCATCGTCGTCAAGCCACCACCGCCCAAGACACCACTGTCAATCAACTCACGTCCACACCAAAATTTGATCCCGACTAAGACTTTTGGCCGCTGCCTCTCGGGTATGCCCAAAATGATCGCCCAAAGTCATCACTTTGATCATGGTCGGCACCTGCACTTCGTTCGCCTCCGGCCACCGTCAATCGTCGTCGACCGCCACCGACCAGCTCCACCATGCTTCTATGGTTCATCCACGTCCACCTCCGGCCACCTTCTGGCCACGGCGACGCCGGAATCGGTCGATTACAGCAGTTTCCCCCAGTTCCGCCGCCCGCCATTGCGTCGCCGATTCCGCTGCCAGTGAGCTCCGCCGCTCCGATCAGATGGTCGTGTGGGAACCCTCGACCGTTGAGGGACTTTTTCTGACCAGATTCCAACCCAATCGCTGCCTCGGCCGGCCGGATTTCATAACCCATCGTCATCACCACTGTTCATATTGTCAACTTTGTCTCAAACTTCCGGCTTGTCGGCCATAAATGACTTAAAGTTTGTATTTTTAGTTTACTTCTTTTCTTTCTCATCGATGTGAGATTTACTTGTTTCTTATTGATTTAAGACTTTAAATCTCATTTTTTATCAATTTTTATTTTCAATTTAACATATGCCGTGCATGAAAATTAAGAAGAAGAAGGGAAGAAAAATTACCCGAACAAGGAGGAAGATGGTGCTAATTTGAAAGAAGAAATGAGGATGACATCCCCCCTTTTTTTTCCTTTTTATAATGATATAAAATGACGGTTAGGGTACGTGGAAGTACTTTTTCACCGTAATACTTTTAATCGGGTAATTGGGTAATTGACATAATTCACTTAACCATTTAAACGGTTACACAGTATGGTTCACTTAACCGGTTAAATGGGTATATAATATGGTCTACTTATCTGTTTAAATGGGTAGATCATGCTTAACCATTAATGATAATTATTTTAAAAAAATAAAATTTCCCATATTCGATCACACCGCGTCGAACGTTATTATTATTTTATTTATTTTATTTATTATTAATTTTTTTTTCTGGGTCTTTACAATAAGTACTATGCTTATGTAACGATAAAAACCTAAAGCATTGCCAAAATATTTTACTATTCACACAACATTCACATCATGATAAACTTTATCTTTCTGAGTCGGGTCTTGACCCTCATTATTATCTCATCCTGTTCAATTCTATTCATATTAACCATCACACAAAACATCTATGATTTTACACAACATTTCATGCAATAATACATTATATCATTTTTATCCACACAATTTTTAGCAGATCATCACATCACATTTTCATTCTATCTCGACATGGATGTGTGCATGTTGCATTGCTTCTTCTTCGTGGTCCCGACAACGTTAAGTCATTTAAGTTCTCACCCACATATAAATACAAAAAAAATAGTAACAAGTGCTACTAATCTATAAATAACTAAATAATCAAACTAAAATATAAGAGATGACTCTCATGTTAAATAAAGTTAATAATATATTTTTTTTGCATTATCATTCATATAGGCACTAATTATTAACTATAAGCCTTGGCTTTAACAACGTCTCATTCTGACCAGTCTTACCTCGACATTTTCATACTATCCTACGCTCGAAAAATCCATTATACTAAGCCCTCTACATCCTCCGCAAGCACAAAGATCGAGTACTCTCAGACAGACGCCTTACGTACACCCTTTGAGTCCACAAGTTGCACTTAATTAACAACTCATAGTTAATTTACCTAATTAAATCATTAGCATTCATTTAGTACAATTCAAATCATGCAAATTCGTTTTATTCTCAATCAACACACTTTCATCATGTCAATCAATCAAATCCTAACATGCTATACAAATAATTATTAATTTTAAATAATTAAGTCGAAGGTAATCATACCTCACGTCATAATGAAAATGACAACGCTTACTACAATCGGTGCCAATTAGGGTTTGGTCGCGTGTTAGGAATTTGAATTTAGCACCCAATGGCGTCTAAAGTTCGATCGGGTTTGGTGGGAGAATTTTGGTGAAAATGCGGCGATTTCTGGTGAATTTCATCAAATTCGAGGTTTTCTGACCATTTTCGATGATTTTCGACAATTTTCGGCGATTTTCAATCGACTAGGTGGCATAGTCAAGGCTGTGGGTCAGCACTAGGTCGAGGAGCTCAACTCGACCACGATGAGGATGGGGGCACCAATGGTGGTGATGGTTGTCGGCAACGACCGTGTGTCTGGTAGGGACACCTAATTGGGCCTTGGCCAATCTCGACGGTGGCACACGATTAGGAGGGAAGGTCGTTTGGGTTGAAGGGACAACAATGGGGGAGTGGCATAGGCAGTGGCGGAATCAATGTCGGGAGCGTAGTGCAGGCGACTAACTTCATCATGGAGCCCAAGCGGTGACCGAGGAGGTGAGGGATGGTGATGGCAGAGTGGCCCAACCAGTAGCGGAATCAACGTCCGAAGTGCAATGCAAGCGACCAACTTCATTGTGGAGGCCAAGCGGCGATTGAGCAGGCAAGGGACGACTCAGTGATTGTCCGATGAAGGTCAGCGATGTTGATCATTAACAGTGCGACGATCAGATGTAGCGTCGACGACAGTGATTTGGGCGGCGATTGGGTTAGAGGAGGAAACGTCAGGAGGGGGGTTTAGTTGGTAATTTCGAAAATAAAATGTACTCAACTCCAACTTGAGTTAAAATTAATAATTAACTCATAATAAATTCCAAAATAAGATAAAATTTTTTTTTAAAAAATATCATAAAATATAACACACTCAATAACATCAAAATAACATGTGTAATAACTAATAACTCACACAAACTGTTATCTAACCTATTCTAATAATTTATTCAGTTTCAAAATAAATCTACAATTAAATATATAAAAAAAATAATTAACATATTATCATATACTTTGATAACTATTTTTTTATTATTTATCTGTCATTATTATTATATACTAAAGTACACTTGAACATAAGGCCAACCTCGACTTAGCACACTGTTATGAAACTAACTTAACCCAAACTAAAGGCTAAAGCAACTGGTTCATTAATATAAACCTTAACTCAGGACACAGATTTTACGATTCAAATCTATACCTAAGTTATAAAAAATGATTAATTTCACAACTACAATTGGACAACTTTGCTTCATCAAAGGGGTTGACACTGCTTTATCACAAACTAGGACAAGCAGCCATACTATACGTTCATAACAGAGTGATTTCGTAGACTAGACATAAAAAACATTCATAAAGCTCAACAATAGCCTCCAGTTACAACCCTCTGAGACAACAATAAAAACTACTTGGCACAATAGTTTTTTGGGAGAAATCATTGGAGGCTTCTTTACATTTGAAATTTTCAGAAGTAAATCTCCTCTGATAAAGGCCTTAAAAACTGACACCTTAAAGTAACAAGAAAATTAGGGACAGATCGCTGTGTCTGATTCGAATTAATGGTCCCAAAATACAAAACTAGGACCCATAAAAAAACGAATTTTTACATTTATATTTACAAAGATGATCCATAACCCAATGGCCGTTCAATTGCATGCCCAGATAAAAGGTTTTACATTTTCTAGCCTGAAACAAAATCATAAAAAATGGTAACATCTGTCAGAGAACCTCAATGTTTTGATTGGATGGAAGCAAACGTTTGTTCACATTTGTTCACGTGCACGAGCATTTATGAAGAGTCAAACCACTAATCTCCACACGCTCAACGTCAAAATCATGCAAAAAATTTTTAAAAAAATTTCTATTTACCTTAATTTCCACAAGATGGTGCAGTTGGTTCTCCCGTCTTTGTTGATGGTTGAGTGTTCATTAAGTAGATGGGAATCAAAGGAGGAGAAGAAACCTCCTGATTAACATCAGAATTTCGAGACAAGTTCAGCAACTCAGGCATGCTAAAAGACGTTGCTCTTTGCCCTCTTGATGGAATGGAGTAGCTACGAGGGACAGTCCCAGGAGGTGCAGGAAGAGGTGAAGCAGCATGTGATGCAACTGAAGGCAGCTTATTTGCCATAGACACTTCTTGACTCCGAGGAACCAAAGGTGCTGAGTGGCCTACCCAACTGAAAGGTCTTGTTGCCTTGACAGCATTAAGTGGGGGCCTTGGAAGCTCATGGAGTTCTTTTATTTTAGGAGATGAAACCAGAGGAGGTGACGCACTTGGTGATACTTTGGGCGAGGTAGAAGGCTGAGGTACTGGAGTCCGGTGATGCAGCAAAGAAAGTTTGGCTTGTTCTGCAGCTGATGCACTTGATGCCATTGTAGACTTGCTTGACCATGGTCTGCTTGATATTGGTTCAGATAAAGATTGCCTTTTAATCTTTTTGGAATCCGAAAAAGGTCTATGCTCAGTTTGAAGTTGGGACAGTCCCTCAGCCAAAGGAGGAGGAGCCTTAGTAGAGACACTATTAATGTTGCTTTCTTTGAGTATTGACTGGGATTTATGGGATTCCAAAGGGGATGAGTGCCAAATACTGTGCCCGTGCCCACTAGTACTTGTTTCTTTCATTCCTGCATTCACATAAGTTGATCCTCCCCTTCCTACTGAAATTAATCTTTTTGCATCAAGAGGCGTTGGTAACACATAAGAGTGAATTTTTTTCGTCGGTGGTTGAGTGTCTTTGACAAGGTTTTCTCCCATCTCAAACTTCTTCTCAGGAAATATCGGAGCTGACTGACTGCCGATCATTGATCGGTGCCCTGACATTGGCATTCCACCGATCACACTATCCAACCCTTCCTGCAATATGAATTAAATCAGAAAGCAAACAATCTTCTAGCAGGCCAACAAATTACAAGTAGGTTTGGTATTAGATGAAAGTGCTAATGCATCGTGGAACTTGACAAAGCATTTTGAGAGAGATATGACCAGTTCCAATTACAAAAACTATAAATATTTGAGAGTCAACAAAACTTGGCAAGAAAAAAGTATATCATCATAATGAACTACACCTTAATCCAACTAGGCTGGGGTACCCATATCCTCAAATTTTTGTCATTGATAATTGCTTTCGCAGTTAGATCAATGACAGATTCAAACCTCTAAAGTGGCAAGTTGTTATGATGGATGCAGTTCTTGCCACTTCCCTTAATAAGAAAGAAAATAAGAATGGAAACTAAGCATCATTGTTATCTACACGTCCTCGCATATTTATAGGCTTCATGAAATAAATTAACTTTCAAGACAATGCTGGCAAAATATAAATTCAATTTGCATTTGTATAAGAATTTTAACTATAAAAATGGGTCTTGAATGTTCAGGGTTTAATATAGTGCAAATTGAGTGGTGGAAATTTAATTACATCAATGCTGAGGAGTTAGAATCTGAAAATGAAGTTCACCAGAATATAAAAATATGTAGCCCTTTATGCAATTAAGTGTTATAACGTAACAATAAAACCTTATCCCTGCTACTAAAAATGTAAAGTCACCTTCGTGGCTTCTGCTGTCGAAAGAGTAAGCTCCATTTGATCTAACTGCGCAATGAAAACATATAATAAAAAATAATTAAGAGTAGAGTGAATGTAGTATTAGCAGTTCTTATTTATATACAGAGAGATTAAAATAAACCATATCAAATTGTTATTAACATTTCAAGTAACACATTATGATGGAGGATTAACTCCTGGAATATTAGAAGACTAATCAAGAGATCAGTAAACAAAAGGGAAGAAAAACTTAAAGAGGATTGGAT